>BSBM01000043.1:3242500-3352500 GCA_027924585.1 Larix kaempferi | reverse complement strand
ATCAATTACTTTCTTGTGAGGTATACATCATCTCTTAGATCTGCTATGAGGATTTTCACAATCTGATGAGGAAGATGATGATGATGATGGTGATGATGATGAAGATGTTGATGATGATGATGGTGATGAAGATGATGATGATGAAGAAGATGATGATGATGGATATGTTGATGTTGATGGGGGACCTAGAGATGACAATGATGATGAAGATGGTGATGGCGATGGTGATGGTGATAACGATGAAGATTTTGATAATGATGGTGATGTTGATGATGATGAAGATGTTGATGATGATGGTGATGGTGATGTTTAGATGATGATGATGATGTTCAAAAGATGATGATGATGATGATGTTGAGAAGATGATGATGGAGATGTTGATTTGATGAGGAAGATGATGATGATGATGATGATGATGATGATGATGATAGTGATGATGATGAAGATGTTGATGATGATGATGATAGTGGTGAATATGATGATTATGAAGAAGATGATGATGATGGAGATGTTGATGGAGAACCTAGAGATGAAAATGATGATGAAGATGTTTATGATGATGATGATGGTGATGATGATGAAGACGTTGATGATGATGGTGATGGTGATGAAGATGATGATGATGATGAAGATGATGATGATGGAAATGTTGATGAGGAAGGGGGAGATGACAATGATGAAGAATATGTTTATGGTGATGATGATGGTGATGATGAAGATGTTGATGATGATGGTGCTGGTGATGAATATGATGATGAAGATGATGAGGATGAAGAAGATGATGATGATGGAGATGTTGATGAGGAACCTAGAGATGACAATGATGATGAGTATGTTGATGATGAAGATGATGGTGATGATGATGAAGATGGTGATGATGATGGTGATGGTGATGAAGATGATGACGAGGAGGGTATCCAACTTATGTATATATTCACAATTATCCAAGTCCCTATAGAACTCTCTCCCTTCATTCGCCCTTAATCACTAACCCTATGTGCCTTTATCCTCCCCCCTGCCCTCTCTATCTCACCTTGTATCCCTCCCTCCCTATCTCTTTCTCTAGATATGTCCCTCGATATGTCCCTCACTCCCTTTACCTCCCTCCCTCTATGTCGCTTTCTCTCCCTTACACCATCTTTGTCCCTGCCACCCCACTGATTCCTCCTTCCCTATCACACACACATACACACAACCTCCCACTTTCTTTGACGCTCACACCTCCCTCTAGTCTCTCTCTCCCCAACCATCAATCTCTCTCTCTCTCTCTCTCTCTCTCTCTCTCTCTCTCTCTCTCAAACACACACACACACACACACATTATGTCCCTTTCCATTCTCAAACCCATTTCCCCTCCATCCATATCTATCTCCACCTTTCTCCCTCCATCCCTCAACCTACCTTCTCTCCCTCCCTCTCTCATCGCCTCTCTCTCTCACACCTTCTATCCCTCCCTCATGTTATCTTTCCCTCAACCTATCCCAATCTCTCCATCACTCCCTCTCTCACACACACTTTATTTCCCTTCCCCTTCCTCTCATATTCTCTCTCTCTCTCTCTCTCTCTCTCTCTCTCTCGCCACCACTCCTTGCATGTCTCCCACCAACACTTCTTGTCCCTCCCTTCCTATCTCTTTATTTCGTTCTATCCCCATCTATCTCTCACTCCCTCTAAATCCATTCCTCCCCATTGTCCCTCTCCCTCCCTCGCGCTATGTCTCTCCCCCCCTTGTATTCTTTATTTCTCTCTCACATCCCCCTTGCCTCCATCCATTCCCCCTTGTCACTCAAGTCTCACTTTAAAATTATAACCCTATACCTCTTCAGAACCTCTTCTACTTTTAATAGTTCTCCCAAGCTCCACTTCCCTTCACCCCCTGTAGCCCATCATGTTCTCATTCCCTTCATCTCTCCCCACTCAAGCTTACAATATCCTTCTAAGCCCTTGACCCTTTCCCACCCCTATTAAATATTAACCATAGATTCCTTTGACCCTTCCCCACCCCTTCTCAAATATTAACCAAAAAATCCCTTGAGTCTTCCACACCCCCTCTCTCTCAACTATTAAACATATATTTTATGATTTATGTAATGCGAGCGCATTTTGGCACTACATAACGCGTACGCGTTATGTAGTTATATAACACATGCACGTTCTTGAATTCTAAAAGCGCGACAATATTTTTGAATTTAAATGGAATGCGCCCATGTTTTGTAGAGCCTAAACCAAACCGACTCACTTGCTCGCATGTCAACAATAATCCTATGTGTATGCTTTGGAGTTTGCTGCGGTAATTCCAAACCTATGCTATGTTAATGATAAACCAAAGCTAATTGGGTATTTATTCCAGTTTTTGGAGAATCCTGTGCTTAACGACTCGTTACAGTATGCTACACAGTCATTTTTGACAAAATATTAAACATAAATAGCATTTTTTTCTGCAGATTCCAAATATGTAACTTTTATTTAAAAATATTAATTTTTCCTATTTTCTTTCAATTTCTTTTCTGTCCTACCTCCTTAACTCGTGAAACACACTGTTAATGTTTCTTCCATAAAATTTTCAATTCTTGATCATTTAAAAAAAAAATTGTATGGTACACAAGAGGACACCAACCTCCACGTTCTATGAAAAACCCATTTCAAGATTTTTGCATTAAGACCTTCAAAGGATGTACCCACAAAAGAGGTACTATTTTCGAGGTTTGATCACTTAGACAATTATAAAAAAAATTATAAAATTACTAATTTAATTTTAAAAAAATAATGGCGCATAAGTGCTATATGTTCTCTTCATGCATGCCCATTTTTGTAGCTTGATTCCATCATTTAGGCCCTCAAAGGCTGCACCCACAAAAACATATACCTTATCATTTGCCTGAAAAATAAAAAGTGTCTGTTAAGAAAAATGAAACTTGACATAGCTATGCAAATTTTCAATACATAAAAGTTATATATTCAGAAACGTGATTCAATTTCCTACATTTCATCTTTTGTACTCAATGCAAGATATTTTGCATAAGTATCTCAAAAAATCCAAGTAAGTTGAGGGATGCCTGATTTTTCAGTTTTCTATTGCATCTAACGTGCCAAAAGTGACCCTCATTAGCTTGCACTGACCCTACTAAATTGCTTGGATAGAGTAACCAAGTCATACTACCCCTATGGCATACCAATTATGTAATTTTCATAGTTAATCTCTATGAAATTAAGATTTTTTCAAATTTCCAACCGGACTTCCAATAACATAAGATGGAAATCATTGGTGTATCTTGTCCTCAAATTTGCAACATCTCGAATCCAACCTTGCATTTCAAGTTTCATATTGTGCTCATCCATCGGCTATTGTTCGTGTTTAACCTAGACCTCGACCTTTTCAATTTCCCCTTGAATACTAATTATATTGTTCCGACACTAGAACAAGGTGGACTCCTACGCCTCCTACATCACTCTTGGATGGTGAGAGAGTTCATGTCCTCGCTGGTTTCCTAGACCCCTCTAGCCATGAGCGTTTCCAGCGAAAATCACTAATCAATCACGAAAAGAGGATTCCCCACCAGCTACCAAGGTTGCAATTCCATCAGACATGAGTATGATCCTCACAGGGGTAGACCTTGCTATATAGGCCATCCAGAAGAGGCAATTTTGAGAGGAACAAGGCATCACTAAAGAAACTTTCCAAACTTCTATTCCAAGCCTTCGCTATATTCGCATTGCACCTACAACTATTAAGTTCTCCATAAGTGGTCACACATGTGCGTTGTCTCTTGTATTTATCCAAGATTTCATGAACTCTATCCTGTCTACCCACCAATAATTCCTTGTCATCCATCACCATAACATATTGCATGGTTTTTTTCATCCAATGCTGGAGCCGAGTTATAATGTAGAGGCCTCGAAGGAGTAGGGTAGTCATAAACCATTTCTCAATAAGAATAAACATCGTGGGATAGGGATTTTGAGTGTCCAATTTTACCTTATATTGTCCTCCCTCCGTCATAGTATGAGGTGAGAGCCACATGGGAAACCACATCCCCAAACTGAGGCCTATCTTCCACCTTGCTATCACCCGTATTAACCCGAACTGAGGGAAGAAAAAATAAGTTAAAAATAGTAACCAATATATATTTGTATGTATGTGTGTGTGCATTTGCGCGCGCGCATGCGTGATTTCATCTATCATCGACTTGTGTAGCCTATATAAAAGTATGTGAAAAATAGAGTTATTGGGAGGCGTTAAATCCAAAGTGGAGGTCTTGATGTTTTTGCTTCCTAAACCACCTATTTCATAATTTTGAACCAAATAATGAAGCAATCAATTCAAAAAACATGTATTAGGAATTCCAAATGCCATCTGTTAGCACTCGAATTGTGTTGGGTTTTGAAGAAGGTTTTGGTGAAGAAAAAGGGAGTTGCAGGATCATAAAAAATTTCCAAGAGAAGCCAAATTCTCGAGTCATATCCCCCAGAAGTGGAAAATCAGAACACAGCGCAGTAGATTTAGCCAAAGGATAAAATATTGGGAAAAATATAAAGGTCGTGGTAGCTAGAGGTCAGATAGTAGGCTAATGAGCTAGTAGCACGCGAAAGCATGCGTAGACGGCTCAGATTAAATAACCCAAAGATCTATGGCCCTGAGCCCTTGGCGCAAAGTCGAATTGGAAATGTTATAGGTGCGGATGAAGTGTTAGCCAATAGGCATATTCCTAAAGAAATCAACGGTAGAGATCGGCGGGACCAAAGATCTATGGTGAAAAAGTGATGGTGCTAATCTAACATGTGCAGAAAAATATTGTGTTCCAAATCACCATGATTGGAATAAGCGTCGCGCTCTTTTCAACGACATAGATCTAACGGAGATAGATCAACGGTCTAGAGAAATGATGGTGAATTTAATCGTCGGCATGTTAAGCACACCCAAAATTGCCGCGATCAAAAAAGGCGCATCATCCGATGGTCAAGATTGGAGCAAGGAGCGGATCAATGGCTAGGAATGTTTTGAAAAGTCGAGCTGTTGATTGGAGCTATGTGATATTAAATTCAAGGCCACGAGGGCGTTGGAAGGTAAAGTGGTCAGATCTACGGCTGAAGGTAGCAAATGGAGACAGATGACTGACATGGACCCGTCGCAATCATACTTGCAAGGGTGATATGGAAAAATCTATATTATAAAATGGCTCGCCTGCACAAATGTCCACATCCTATCTGTCCAGTGTGCATTGGAGAGCAAAGAAGGCGAATCTTGTAGAGCAGACCGGCCAACCGGGAGACCAGAAGTTTGTCTAAGTTGTTAGTGGACCAGGTAGGCCTTTGTCCCTCTTCTTTTCACAACTAGCTATTTAAATGGATGAGATAGTAGACCCCCCTCTTACCGAATCTCCGATAATCGGTTCCCTGTTGGAAGACAAGGATAGTGACATATACGACACCATGTTGATCAATAGCTCTCTAGATACGGCCAAGGAGAGATTGGAGGTTATAATTTCTAGACAAGTAGACATCCACAAAGTATTTCAGTCCTTTTTCCACTATTTTACCACCACCCAAACCCCCAGTTTCCCTGAATTCGTAGAATGGTGCGCCAGCAATTATGCCCCAAGGTAGAGGGAAATATTTGATGCCTTAGGCTCCAAAATCCTTTGCCATGTGAAAGCCCCAGTTGTTAGAAAGGCCCTAGCTATTCCCCTGGAGTTCGGTCATAAAGCTGAGGGGTATCAAATGGAAACCCTGATTCAGTATTTCTGCCAGGCCCCAAATGAACTCAAGCAAATATTTTACCAGGCCTCCTTGTTACCAAATGCATCTTTTCCTAGCTCAAATTTCCTTGACGAGGCCGATTCGTTCAGAGAAGAGTCTAAATGTGTGATTTCCATGATAACCCATTTTTTGGGTTAAATAGTGACTAGTACGTCACGGAGTCATTAATCAGTCTGATGTTTGTCTTAAGTACCTGTCCAATAGAGCCAACAGACCAAAGTTCACTTATCCATACTACATGCCTAAGATTTGATGATGCCATAGCCGAAAGTATTCACTCCCAGCTAGCTGAGTTCCCCAAAACCAGAGTCTTTAGGTTCCAGTCCTATCTGCTAGAAATGTTCTTAATAGAGGTTGAAGAAAACCTGCAGATACCAGAGCTGAAAATTACAAAGGAGATGTATTCAGATTACTTGGTTTTCATGAATGATTTGATGGCAAAGGTTTATCACATATTTTTCCAGAAGTAATTGCCCAGGGTACTCCCAAAGATGAAATATTTACTGCAGCCCGCTATGGGGAAAGGGATTGGAGATTGGTTTTTGCTGAAACATGGGACAGTAATTAGGGTGTATGGTTTTTCACACCCACCATATGTACTCCCTGCCTTTTTAACACCCAGGTTGTTCAATTTAGAGTTCATAAGGCAAAAACTGAAAGCTTAGTGTGAACACTTTATAGATAACAAGAAGTCCTCTGATATAGCTTTCCCATGGGTAGTAGGTTCTTTTATGATTAAACATAAGACAACCCTCTTAGGGATTGAAGGGATAATGAGAGACCTGGAATTCCCTTCTAAAGCTTCAATGAATTATGATCCAAACCTTCTCGGTGTCATGCCCCTCAGGGCATGCATCACGCACAGAATGTTCTCTACACCTTCTTTGTGTCATGCCCCTTAGGGCGTGCATCATGCACATGATGGTACCCATCACCTTCTCGATTTCATGCCCCTCAGGGTGTGCATCACGCATAGGATGTTACCCATCACAGTGGCTCCCAGCGCTCTGGCGTACCTCCTCTTACTTCTCGCACACAGATGGTCATCTCCTCATAAGGGCCACCTATTAAGAGAGGGTCATCTCCCTTTTTAAATCCGTTCTAAAAGAGGCCTCCTATTAGTGTACCGACAACCTAACACTCACCCAGTCCTCTCAAGTTACGCGAATTAGAGACCTCTAAGTTAGAGAGTGCTTTTCAGGGTTTATGCCACTAAAACAGGGGTACCTCCTCTAAGAGCTCTTTAGGAAAACACATCTCGTGTTCTATCCTCAACTATTGGTGTTTCTTTCTGTCCCAAATCTGTGCTCTAGACTTGGCCTTCCTTCCTTCATTCTTATTTGCTTAGCTTTATTTAAGTTAGCTTCATTTAAGTTATCTTTATTTTAATTTGCAGGGCGCCTCTTCTTATCTTATTAGGGTGATGGTTTTATTATGTGTAGATTTTATCTTTTAATTTCTCTTAATGCTCTCAATAGTTTCACTTCTCTGGTCACACTGTCTCATGTGCATGCATCAATGTCCCATAACATTGTAGTAGTGAACTCTTGGTTCACACTGTGGCTCTAATGCCACTATCATGGCCAACCTACCTTACCAAAAAAAGCTATAAGTTGAGCCTACTGCACAAGACAAAACATCAAGTTCTACAACTAGATAGAGGTATTCACTTACAGTTCTTTTTGTGAAATCCTTTTGGTTTTAGCGATCCTATTGCCATTGATTAGCTTGGTTCTGGAACGCCAAGCCCTTACTTCGTGCGATCAATTCCTCACACACATAAACCAAATCGTATATTAGATATATCCTCATGGATTTCAAGTGTCACTCACAAAAACAAAATATATTTTTGTATCACATAACACTTTACATTATCATAGTTCCTTGCAATGTTATCGCAGATTCAAAGATTTTTCTTATTTCAAAAGCTGCAATAACCTCAAAGTTTTGTCAGTCACCACAACATGCGACAAATTTTGATAAACAAAAGGTTCACATATTTACTTTATCTTACTCATGCTCCGAGTCTATCCCTTCATGAGTCCCTCATTTTTATTCAGACTCTTATAGTATGATTACCATACTTTACGCATAATATGCATCATGCCCTTTGTCTATCAACGAGTCCGGCAGATCTTGCGGCCATAAGCTGCAATGTTAGCACATAGCATTGATTTTTCTCTTCTCATTTATGAGGTGTAATATCTTATTCCCTATGATAAGTTTACAACCTTTTCAATAATTCAAATGACAATTCTATCACTATTCCAGTGTTTTTAACTAGCGTCTTCAGATTTATAAGACTATTGTAAAACAATTTCTACATATAAACATATCTCTATATATTTATCAAAGAGATTCTAGAGAACATTTTCCTTCCTTTCTGAATGTATCAAGGGTTTAATCATAATCCAAATTCTATTTCTTGTATGTCCACATAGTACATAGTACAAACACAAACCCAAAGCATTACCCTATGCTTACAGTTTTAGTCCACAATTTGTTGGTCAAGGTGATAACATACTTTACCATAAAATTCCATATTTTCATTTATACAAGAAAGATGGATTAGAACATTATTCCTTAAGCTCAACATAAACAACTAATGCATTAGTCATCATAGATAAGCACATTCTTGACAAAATTATCCCTACATATGATAAAGATGTAAAAGGGATTCATAGGCTACTTGTCTAAATACTTCACCACCAAATGTCTTATCATAGCCTTAACATGATGGTATCTATGTCCTTTACCCAAGAGACCTTTCAATCTTACTAGGAGAATGCTACTCCCTGAGCACTATATCAAAGTACAGATTACTAGCATAATAAAGAATGGAACATGGTAGTGTTACCTCGCTTGACATTTTCATACCTCATGCTGAGCCCACATAGGCCCTAGTGTTGAAACTTCATCTCTGATACCACTTTGTAACATACCCATATTACCACTTTGTCTTTGTAAGGAACGAGGTGTAAAAATTGTTTTTTTTCCTCAACATCAACAATCAAGGTATTAGTCATTTTATACACAAGGTCATATATGTACTCCAGTCGCAAATAGCAATGAATACAACACTTGCTCAATTATTACCTTTACCTCATTCCATAGCACTTACACATTTAAGTATGATTAGCCATAATCGCATAAACATCACTATTAATTCAATCTTAAAAATTAGTACATAATAACACAAATGGGAATACCTCGAACATTCCTCATGATCATTAAACCATCAAAACCTCCACAAGTAAGCCATCATTTGACATGTAAACTTAGGCAATGGATAATTAACATTCTGCTTTGAATCTCACTTACCATTTTAAACCACAATTCTCACGTAAATTAAAATACATCAACTACACAGAGAAAGGATACCTGTACACGTGGTTCAGCCAACTCTTTGGGCTACGTCCACCAAGGAAATGTCGCATCTTTATTCATCAAAATAGAAGAGTACAATCTGCGACACTATGTTTCCTTGGTTCAATGGATCAACATCAAGATTGAGACTTACCACTCGACCGCTATTTCTATCACACAAGACACCTTTCCATTTGTAGCAATCCTTGGCCATCCATGATTTAAGAGCTCCATTCGGATCCTTCACAATAGTGGATTTGAAATCTAATAAGGAAACACGGTCGGCTTCTCCACATTCTGATATCATTTGTGGTCGGCATGAGTTTAACGACATCAGTAGTAACACAACAATGGACGCAAAGATTTCTAGCCTACCTTTCTCCATTGCACAAGATCAGAAACTTCTGCACAGTGGCCATGAACTTTATGAACCCAACGAATTGGTATTTAAATCACGAACATTCTTTGTATTTTAGGGTTTCATCTCATACACTATTCCCGATACGAAGTATGGATTCGATTATCCACCAAATCACGATATGCACAGGTTTCGAACAGTCAAACATCGTTGGTTATACGACCTTATGTTAGCTTGGAACTTCAAAATTCCTTCTACCCATGTAGTGGATTTCTCTGGTTTAATAGTTTCGAATCATTTTTTAATCTTTGACTAATTTTTCTGACCCATTTCTCATCTTTGTTTGCCATGATTTGCATCGGAAATTTAATTTGACTACCTCATTTGCCACCGTTTGCATCAGGAATTTAATTTTGAATACATTAGCTACTACTTATTTTCCCTAAATATAGTTGGCCATGACTCTTATAATTAAATTATTTACTATGACTTGAATGAATTATTTATTTTACTCATTATGTTCAATATTTTTGAATTATTTATTTTACTCATTATGTTCAATATTTTCCTCTAGTTTACTATTTTGATAAAATCTTACTAAATTGCTTGGATAGAGTAACCAAGTCATACTACCCCTATGGCATACCAATTATGTAATTTTCATAGTTAATATCTATGAAATTAAGATTTTTTTAAATTTCCAACCGGACTTCCAATAACATAATATGGAAATAATTGGTGTATCTTGTCCTCAAATTTGCAACATCTCGAATCCAACCTTGTATTTCAAGTTTCATATTGTCCTCATCCATCAGCTATTTTTCGTGTTTAACCTAGACCTCAGCCTTTTCAATTTCCCCTTGATTACTAATTGTATTGTTCCGACACTAGAACAAGGTGGAATTCTATGCCTCCTACATCAGTCTTGGATGGTGAGAGAGTTCATGTCCTCACTGGTTTCCTAGACCCCTCTAGCCATGAGCGTTTCTAGCAAAAAATCACTAATCAATCAAGAAAAGAGGATTCCCCACCAGCTACCAAGGTTGCAATTCATCAGACATGAGTATGATCCTCACAGGGGTAACACCAATGTTGGGGTTGGTAATACATCTCATGCTTATGGTCACTAGACGATTGCTCACGCTAATCCTAATGCTGGGGGTGGGAACATACCTCACCATTATGGTCATTACAACTCAGTTCCCACTACGAATATTATGTATATGCTCCATACTTATGGTGGCAACCCTTACTACAACACAGTCGGTGCTGGCCACCAATACAACCCACCCCAATATGGTGCCCAAAATACTTATATACCTGCTTACTCTCATACGGGTCAGTTCAGAGGAGGTTATCAACCTTATGGCCATGGTCAAGCTTATGGACCATCAAATCCTCATTATCAGTAGTTTGATGCTCATGGTCAATCTTTTGGTCCACCGTATAATTCGATTCCGTTTAACCAACCTTTTGTTGGGGCTTATAATCAAGCTTGCCAGCCGCAGCTCCCATTCCTTGCACATTTGAATCTTCCAGATCTTTTGAATCTCACGAATGATCTGATGTGTCACGACCCTAATAGGCTTCTGGTTCCTACCAAAATCCCTTCGGACATTCCTAAGTTTTAGGGGAAAGGTGGTGAGGATCCGAGTGATCATGTCACAACGTTTCACCTTTGGTGCTCCTACAACTCGTTGAATCATGATTCCATTAGATTACGACTATTTTAACGCACCCTCACGAGGGCAGCTGCGAAGTGGTATGTTGAGTTTCCTGGGAATACTTATAGGGGATTCAATGAGATCACTTTGGTTTTCTTGGACCATTTCCAGTTGCTGGTTCGCTATGATACCGGTACTGAAATTTTGTCTTCCTTCCGTCAGAATAAGGCCACACATATTTCTGACCACGTTCAAGGGTGGCGTCGGCGGAAGAGATTAGTGAAAGCCAACATTCCTCCAGAGTTTCTGTTGGAATGGTTCCTCAAGTCTTTACTCCCATATATTGCCAAGGATGTTTCGATGTCCAGTATTATGACTGAGGAACAAGGCATATTAAAAGTCCAGCAGTTGGATTTATTATATTCTCAGTCTCACATTTTGTACGACATCATTCTTGATGCACCACAAACATGCCATGAGCCCCAGTTAGTTCCTGGACCACATGTCGATGGCATTGTGGGATCCGCAAGCACTCGCCCTATAAATTTGGTGGCTAATCAAATGCAAAAAATTTCACTAAACCAGTCTACTCCCGGACAGGTTCACACCTTGTCCACTTCCACCCCGTCATCCGATGTACACAGTGTGCAATCGACAAACCCATCAGGTAACTAGCAACCTGGTGGCAAGAAAAAGGGGAGAAACAGCCGTAGGGGTGGAAACAATGGGAATAACAATAATAGCAATCGCAATACCCCTCGTAAGGAGAATGCCAACCCTCCTTGGGAAGGCGAAAATGCTGGTGGGGACTAGAAACCTAGGCGTAAGGTGAAGTTTCCTTGCAAGCTCTGTGGGGAAGATCATCTTACTCACTTATGTCCTCGAATCGAAGAAGCATCGAAGCATCTGGCACAGAGCCCAGCTGTGTTAAAGGATCCCCTTCCTCATCATCAAAACATGGCTTCGCATGCTCCCACCACTGGTTATGGACCTACTGAGACGGCAAAGTCTTCTTCCAATACTAATGGTTATGGATGTGTGAATATGGTTCAATCAGAGGTTAGTGTTCCCACTCGTCAACGCGATTATGGTTCACCACAACCTAATATGGGGAGTGAGCCTCCCCCTCCTCCTGACAATTCCTTGCATATCGAGAAGCCCTTTAATATGCCGTGGATACCGAAATGTGTTTTTAAGCGCTCTATGCATAATCCTAATGCTCGAGCCACCCAAAACTACTCCATTATAGAAGATTTGGGCCAAAATCCGTGTGCCATGTCGACTCTTGAAGTTTTGCAGGCATGTCCTTCTCAAAAGCATGCCCTTTTGAGTGCGTTAGGAGTTCAGGATGGGGGAAGTCCCAGTGTTATCAAGTTCGACACTACTGATGTTCAACCTTGCTTACTATACCACGTGACTTTTCAAATCCAGGTGGCATGCCTTCATAATTTTGTCAAATGTACGATGGTTGACAAAGCTGCTTCTGCGTCAGTAATGTCGTTAGCTTGTTGGAAATCCCTCGGCTCTCCTCCTCTACTCGCGTCTAGAACCATGCTCACTGCATTTGACGGTCGGTCATTTAAGCCGCATGGAATTATCCCTTCCCTTGTTGTCTACTTGGGAGGTGAATCTGTGCCTATTGAAGCTGAGGTGGTTGATGCGCCCATCGACTACAACCTTTTACTGGGTCGGAATTGGATGTACGCTATGAAGGCTGTCGCATCTACTGTATTCACAGTTATCTGCTTTCCACACAAAGGAAAGATTGTGACCATCGATCAGTTGGATTTCATTAATCCCCCTTCCACAGCATCCACGAGATTCATAGTCCCGCAGGTTACTCATTCTCAGCCGAAAACTAGGAACATGGGTGTTGGTATGTACCCTTCACTAATGGGAACTTATGATTTTCCTGCACCTGTGAATTGTATTGGAACCATTTCCGACGATGCATCTCCTCCTTTGCATAATATGTCGTTCCGAACTTCCTATTTTAATGATCCATGGACTTTACCATCCACGAGTTCCACGTCTGGAGACATTACACACGTCGGAATGTCTATGCCACTATCTGTAGCTGAGCTTGCTTACCAGCATATTCAACAAGCCACTGCAAAGCCGGATCTCTCTTCTTCTCAGACAGTCGAGGAAGATCCTGTTACGTTTCCAGTTTGGGCAGCCAACTCGTCTTGTTCACACGACTTCCTTGATGATACTTTTCCTTCAGACGAAGCTATTATGTAGGCCATGTGTGGTAGTGAGAGGCCTTGGGAGGATATGCACCATCGCTCTTATTTCCTTCCCAACCTCGAGCTCACCGAACAAGAAGAGTTTAGGATGACTCTAGCTGAGATGGTTGGTCACCCTGTGGCTCTTTTAGGGTTGCATGATATTTTTGTGGAAGGGAATATGGCTAATATTTCCCCGACTACGTCAATCAACATCTCTCGTACTCCTGGAAAGGTCGAGAATGTTTACATCGGTGACGATTGCACTCCTGAGGAGGTTGCTATTTACACTGAATTGTTTACAGAACTACAGGAATCTTTCTCCTAGTCATATGAGGAGATGCCAGGAATAGACCCCCACATTGTTGAACATGAGATTAGAACATATCCCAACGCTAAACCGGTTCGACAACGCTTACGTGCTATGAACCCTAGGAAAGCAGCCGTTCTCAAGGCAAAGGTGGAAAAACTACTCAAAGCTGGTTTTATCTACCCCGTTCCCCTTACCGAATGGGTATAAAACTCCATTGTTGTGGATAAGAAGCAGGGAACGATCCGCGTATGTACTAATTTTAGAGATTTGAACCATTCATGTTCGAAAGACAACTTCCCCACGCCATTCATCAATTAGATCTTGGATGCTTGTGCGGGAAGTGAGATTTTTTCATTCATGGATGGATTTTCAGGTTATAATCAGATCCAGATCAAACCTGAGGACCAAAATAAGACAACTTTCATTTGTCCTTGGGGAACGTTTTCATATTGGAAAATGCCCTTCGGCCTTACAAATGCCGGAGCTACGTTTCATTGTGCCATGACCTACGCCTTTCACGATCTCAAAAAGATTATGGAGGTTTTCTTGGATGATCTTGCCGACCATTCTCGCAAGAGAGTGGACCACCCCAAGCACCTCCGTATGATTCTCGACGATGTATATGCTACAAGATTTGATTAAATCCCAATCAATGCATCTTTTCTATAAGGACTGGTCGCCTTCTGGGCTTCAGAGTTTTGAAAGAGGGTATTAGATTCGATCCTCTTAAAGTTGAGGCAATACTTCGGTTGCCTCCTCCGTGCAACTTGTTACAACTTCAGAGCCTCCAAGGGAGAGCCATTTTTCTACGCTGTTTTGTAGTCAATTATGCGAATCTTACTAAAGGTTTCGTGCGCTTATTGAAGAAAGACACACCCTTTATCTAGGATGAGCGAGCCCAGTAGTCTTTCGACGCCCTTAAGAAAGCTTTGGTATCAGCCCCTGTGCTTATTCCACCAGACTTCGCATGAGATTTTATCCTTTATGTGGTCGCGTCTCAAGAGACGATTGGCATGGTCTTGGTTCAGGTTGATGACGCGCTCGTCGAGCATGTTATCTACTACCTTAGTTGAAATATAGTAGACGCTGAGCTAAGATATACTCATGTGGAAAAGTTGGCGCTTGCGACTGTTCATTCATTCCAACGGTTACGACATTATATTATGCTTAGAAAGACCACGGTCATACCTCACATCAATCCGTTTCAGCTCGTGTTATAGCGACGTCTCATAGGGGGGAAATACAATAAATGGATTGTAATTCTTCAAGAATTTGAACTTGATTTTGATTCGGCGAAAACAGTTAAATTGTTGGTGTTTGCTGAGCTTATGTCAGACCTTCCGAGACTTGATGAGGATGTCATTCATGAAGATTCCTTTGTGGATGAGCACTTATTTCTTATCTCGTCCGAGGACCCTTGGTATGGGGATGTCATTGTATATCTCCAAACTTTGAAGTTTCCTCTCCATTATTCACGAGACGAGCGACGGCATGTGAAACATCACGCTAAATATTATACTATCATCGGTGACACTTTGTATCGTCGAGGAAAGGATTCTATTCTCCGTCGCTGCTTAACTCACGAAGAAGCGGAGTAGGTGCTTAATGATTGCCATGCAAGGGCGTGTGGCGGTCACTTATCCGGGCTTGCTACAGCCCAACATATTATGTGAGCTGGTTACTTTTGGCCTTCAATATTTAAAGATTGTATTAACGTTGTGAAGAGATGCCATCCTTGCCAGGTGTTTTCTCGGAATATACACTCACATCGAGCACCCCTTCATCCGGTCATCACCGTCAGTCCCTTCACCAAGTGGGCGGTGGATTTCATGGACTTCAAACCATCTTCGGCTAGGGGCATCACCATATTATAGTGGCCATGGACTACTTTTCCAAATGGGATGAGGCCATGCCTACCGTAAAAGCCGATGGTGCTACAGCAGCCCATTTCGTGTTCAATCAGATTATTACTCGGTTCGGTATTCTGAAAGAGATTGTCACTGACCATGGCAGTCACTTTCATAACAAGATGATGGAGGATTTGTCACTCAAGCTTGGGTTTCATCAAGAACATTCATATTCTTACTATCCCCAAGCGAATGGTCAGGTTGAAGTAGTCAATAAGTCTTTAAAGACCATTATTCAACGTACCATCCAACAAAGCAAAGTTCTCCGTTATATTCCCATAGTTCCACGTTTCCAACGACTATTCAGGTGCCAAAGTATAGCACAGTTTATGGATTACCATGCGAAGAACAAAAGTGAAGATGGTGTTCTTCGAATGCCTGCAGATGGTTCTGCATTGAAGAACATCGAAGAAAAATGGCCAATTTTTAAAGACGAACCTCCTAATGTTAGACTTTCATTGGAATCTGATGGTTTCAATCCATTTGGTGAGCTTCGTTCTACTTACTCAGTGTGGCCTATTTTCGTCATAAACAATAACCTACCTCCTTGGATGACGATTAAGAGAGAGAGCACACAATGTTGGTAATGATTATTCCAGGTATTTTTTTGAAAGCTGTAATTATATTATTCCATAAAGTTATTTGTTTAATTGCTGCATGAGAACACCTTTGGGGCTGGAGATTAGTGGTAGCACAAGAAGGGGAAATGATTCTCTAACTCTTAGAGAAAAGAACAAAGTAAATATAACCTCTAACTCTTATAACAAAGAGAAAAGTAAATATAACCAACTCAAGGAAACTTAAGGCCCAATTAAACTCTTCTCTTTTTGGGATACAAAAATTCTCCAGTATGTCGACCCGATTGCTAAAAGATACATGATTTTAAAATACAAATATCCAAATCCTAAATGAAACCATAATTCGAACAATAAAATGTGGTCCTATACTAATCACTTAGCTAGGCCCCATTCCAAAATTGTATGACCTAGTTATAGCCATCTGAAATATCTATATGCATTACCAGGGAAAGAAAGTTGCATGATTGCGTTTCAAGTATTGAAACCATGCTTTCTAGAAACCATGAGCCATGAATGATGTTTTCGGTATTGAAAATTCAATTACAACACATTGTATCATTTCAATGATTGTAGGTACCACCAAATAGGTACTTGTCAGATCTATCTTCATCAAGTGAGGAAGATAGACTAGAAGAGGTTGAAAGCGAGACATCTAATACAACATCTAACAGGTCAAGATCAACTAGAGGTGAAAAGGTAAGGAGAAAATTTTGTAGACGCATGGAACTTTTTGTTTCTGAAGGAGGATCATGTGGTTATGATAACGAGTGCATAGGTGACATTGAGTTGCCCCTGACGTATAGACATCTTGTCAAACGATGCCTACCCAAGGAGCTACCCCAAGTGGACATTGATTTCTTCCTCAATGGGAGGACTTATCGCATTGCTCCATCCTCTTTACATGGACTGGGGATATTTTCCATGCATGGCATAAAGGTGTCATATGGTAGTGAAACTGAATTGATGGAGTATGTCGGTCCATGCTACAAATACAATGATTGGTTGTTGTTGGTCTGATATACAAGAAGTATGCAGACATACGGAGTGGCAGCCAATTATTGTCAACTACTGGACAACAGTTTGCACAAAGGAGCAACTGTGTATATTGATGGAAGGCCAAAAGGTTCAGGGAATATCACAGCATTTATAAATAGCACACGACCAGGGTCAACACATAAGCTACCCAATTGCTTATTTGAGGGGCATGAAGGAAATCGTGTATTTGTATGTGCAACAAAGTCAATCGCTGCAGGTGAAGAGTTGTTGATCAATTATGGTTTGAATCGAACAGATGCGAGGGTTTCTATTATGGGGGTAAGTTTCTGATACAACATTTAACTCAACCTGTGGTTGATGACTTGTTATTTTTCTCTTGCATCAAGTTGATTTATGTCATGCTTTTTATAATATACACATGGTTAATTATATGTCATGCTTTTTATAATATACACATGGTTAATTATATGTCATGCTTTTCATTAATCACGTTTAACAGAGATTGTTATATATGTAATTTTCATTTTTAATATGTCTTAATTATTATATTGTGGCAGGGTGATCGTGGCCATATGCTAGAAGCTGGTTGTGGAAAGTCACCAATGGTGACGAATGAGGTAAATGTTAGTTTAATAGTACCTAATAGCATCAATGTAATAGTAACCACAACTCATGATTATATTACATTTGTTAACATTTGACATTTTTTTTTATATTGAGCTCAAAATTTCAATATGATATCATTCTTATTGTATTGTGGCAGGGGGTCGGTACTATGACCACACCTAGAGCTTCAGGACAGGTAAAGTTGACTCTCATAGTAACAATAATTTTTTTTTATATTAAAAAAGTTTATTATACATGGTTCAATTTTTAGTTATCGATATTAATATGTCTTCCTTATTGTATTGTGGCAGGGTGACCGTGGGAAGGCACCAATGTCGTCACATCAGGTAAATGATAGCATAATAATACTTTTTTTGTTATTATATGCATTATATATTTTTTACGTGATTTTTTTATTGACGTTCGCAGAGCACACCACATCAAGGTGATGAAGTAGGGATACGTTATTCAACTGACCCAATGCTTACTGTGAAAATGGCTTTGAATAAATGCAATGATGAACTTCTTGAACTGATTTTAATCAATCCAATGGCTGAAGAAATACAAGCAAAAATTGATGAATTGGAGAGAAAGATAAACAAATATGCGGTAAGTGGCATCTTTGAAAGTTTTTACAAACTACATATATTCATTTATGATATTTTAGTTCTCTTTTTTTGATATGTTCTAATCAATTGAATTTGGATTCCTTAGAGTTATTTGGAGCCAAAAAACGTGTGTGAAAAACATATTGCAGAGGGCGGTATAGTTAGTAGCGAAGCTTCAACGCTTCGTAGATCTACTGTACCAATGAGGCTGTTTTCCACTCCTACATAAGAGCGCACTTTAGATGCCACACCCTCAATGGATGTTGGAGGTGAAGATTGCCCTTCAAACACCGCTAATCCACATGATGATAGAGAGGACCGTAGCACCGATTGTGATAGTTGCTATCCTGGCTCAATGCGTGTGGTTAGCAAGGGATCATTGCCAGTTAGCTTCTTGGTGGACGGCGAGTGTATTCCAATCAAGATACCGAAGATTGCAGGTATTATTTAATTTATTATGTGTTTTTTATTCATGTAATTCTAAGCCACATTACTCAACCTAGTTTTAATTAATTATAATATGTTTTTTGCAGGAAATAATGTCTTTTATAAGAACCTGCATGAAAAGGCCTTAGAGATTTTTGGGCCCACCATTCGTACACGGTGTAATGCCCAAAATGACAAATTGAAAGATGATTTGTTGAACCACATGGTAAGCTTGTTTGGTGAAACCTTCAATAAAAAAGGTGTCATTGCAGCAGCTGGCTTAAATTTGAAATATGTCAGGGCAGATTATAGGGACAATCTGCAAACTAACCACAAGTAGGAGCATCCTCCGATGGTTCCAGAAAAGGAGTGGAAGGCGCTCATGGAGGATGCAAAGGAGTAGGTAGCGAGAAAACAAGGAAAGACTAAGCCAATCGGTTCAAGAAGGTATGGCACATATCATATTTTTTTAAACTTCCAAATATATTTAAGTTGCAATATCTAACGTATTTGCAACCTTTCATAGGCTCCCCGACACATCTAAAGCAACAAAGGCAAGAATGGAAAAACATGGGCAACACAAATTGGGCCAAGGTGGATATCAAAAGCTAAGGGCATGAATTGTAAGAATCATTTGATCATTATATGTAGCCAACAATTAATTGATTTTTCTAACAAACACTTTACATGGTGTTATGCATTGCAGGGAAATGCTTTTTTTGATGAAGCCACTGAGGAAGACTTGAAGCTCAGCTTCAAGTACGGTTATCAGCATGTGCTGGAACATCGAAAAGCATGGGGCAAACCCCAATTTTCCCATCGATTGACTCTCAGGTAAATAAAATCAATAAGGACATCATTAAAATGAACTTGTGTAATCTATCCATGAATGATTACATCGAAAAATGAGTGTCTTTTTCTGTTTTCAGTGTGAGACCAACAAAAGCAGCGAGGCTAGCGGTACCAAACCGGTACCACAAGATGGTGGTGAGCTGCCTAGCCATTTAGGTATGTATGCTATAAAACAAATGTATTCTATATGATTTTAAATACATAATTGATGACATTTACTAATTAAAATTTTTCTATGAATGGCAGAACATGTACCTTCTCATGCTCATTCAGGAGAGGAACAAATGGGAGAGGCAATGAACACTCCAATTGACTCAGCTAGTCAGCCAGTAGGTAAAGATAATTGTAATGAAATTGAAAATAATGAAAAATGTATATCAATAATAACTATGCACTTATATCTATATAACTGTAATGGTTTTTGCATATGATGCCCCTGTCCATCCACCTCCACCCCCTACTAATCGACGTACCAGAAGTATGGTACGGGAGTGCTTATCCACACAATCAATGGAAAAAGAGGGCACAACAACTACAATGGGGAAGACCCAGAAGATGAAGCCACCCTCTTACAATTTATGAGAAAAAAACAAAAACAAAAAAAAATGTAGTTGTAAACTTTTAAGGTTTTTATTTAACTGAGTGAAGCCATGAACTCTTTTCAGTTTTGTAACAAGTTTTTTGATCTAGTCAAGGTCACTCAGTTTTTGATCAGTTTTGTACCTTCTGAAGAGTGAATTCGTGTATATAGAGATTGAGACCTCTCCAAATTCAGCACTGATTTTGTTATAAGGCCAATAGATTTGGCTATTTAAATTTTAATAAATATGGCCCTAAATTTCCTCCTGGTTCTCTGCACTTTGCTTTCTACTGTTTGTGTCCGCTATGTGCTTTCATTGCGAGCCATTACTTTGCATTGAAAATTGCCACTCGACATACAAAAGAGCTAATAAAATAAGGTCTAGCTTTCCAGCACATAGAACAAGAGTCACAAAACATCAAGATCCATAAATCAGGTCACTGATGAAATGAGCCCTATATTAGTGGGGTGTCATGATGATCATTGGATGTGGGTGATGGTATGCTTTTTCCAAATGTTCATTGAGAGAAGGTACTTGGACTTCTTAGTGTGGCCTGTAGCATCGACTATGTTAAGGAAACGGTGAGTTTTTATAGTGTTTGCAATGGAAACGGAAGGGAATTTAAAGCATGCCGTAATCTTTATTGTTGTTAACAGATGAAAAAAGATGGAAGAAGTCTGTGTTGCTGATCACTGCCCACCCGGACGATGAATCCATGTAAGTCATTCAAAACATACCACATTATTTGGCATTAAAAATAATATAAAAGCCCTTAGCTTCATTCCACCAGTAAATTCCGCATTTTGTGAAAATTAAAGGTCAATGACATTTAATCAAATTACATAGGCTCATTGGACTGTGTGATAACAGCTTAGATGTTTTCGTGCACTTGGAGGGATCTTTTTTTTGATATTCCTGTCATTAGCTCCCTAGATGACTGAGATCATAAGTCCCTAGTAATTGCTAGAGTGACATGCTTTCTTCTTTATATGTCAAGTGGTATTCTCAAAAGCAGGGACTTATCAACTCTTTTTCTTACTAACACCCATAACTATGCTTGATGATAATGGCCTGAAAGATGCATGCTTGCTGATAATGGCTTGAAAGATGCATTTTGCTGCTTATAGTTTCTGGTCATTGTCTAGGATCTTTTACAAAACTGACAGTACTTGATAGTACTCCTGAGACCTGAGGTAATTAACGATCATGGCAACTGAAGTTTGTAAGTATCATGCTCTAACAAAAACAAGTCTTGGTGTAAATAAGCATAAAAAGTCAAGAAATCAAGAAGAAACTGTGCAATCTTATCTTTGAGCTGATTACAACAGCCCTTGGGACTACTCTAAGATCATAACACCTAGATGCCCATCAGAAGGTAGAGATTGGGGACTCAGTTGTGTCCAATCAACAAATAAAACGCATGACAGGCACATGCAGGTCATCGAGGGAAGTTGGAGGAGATACAATGGATAGAGGATTGGAAGCTCAGAATTTGCTATTGGTGTGCATTGGGAGTGCATTTTCACTGAGCATTATTGGTCATAATACAAGATTGTGGAGATAAGAAAGATAGAGAGAGTAGAAGCTCACAATGTGATAACAATGCACATTTGGGAATGCATTTTTCACTGTGCGTTGTTGATGCAGTGGATGGAAAGGAGGATCTTGATTATCTTCAACACCTTGTTTATTCAATGTATGCACACGTAGAAGTGTGTTACTGTCAACTATTTAAGTAAACAACCATTTGGTTTATAGGTTGTTTTCTGTTGTGAATCCCTTGGTTATGAGAGAGCTTGTAATATAAAGAGAAGTGATGTGTAAGGCTTTGAAATCAAACTTCTGTGGCTAGTGTAATTTATCAATTCTTATTATTTTCCGCTGTATTTTAGCACAATGTACTCTTGCAAGCAATACATTTTCTTTAATCTCAAATTTGTTCAAGCTACAAGAGGAATACTCTGCATAGTCCTTTTGTAATCTCAAATGGTTGCAGATCTGTAATAACTTAGAGAAGAGGCATTTAACCAAATTGCTTATGACTTATTTTTGGAGTGTAAATTAAAGCTTTTGTATGAATTTAGAATGGCCTGAGAAATAACTCAATGCAACGGCCACCTCCATTCTTGATATTAAGCTTCAATGCCCCACGCTTATACTATTTTCTTCACTTATGTCATTAAATTACAAGAAGTAATGAAATGCATGGCCATTCTAGATTTGTGAAGCTCTATTGTGCACTTCTCTTATATGTAGGAGTGAAACCCACTCTCAAATATCTGTTAAGTTCATAATTCAGTCTAGCATACTTTGCTGAGTGCAGTCTAGCGTGAAACAGGGTGCTTTGAGAGAGTTGATAACTTGGTTTAGGCTTTTGAGAATATGAAGCAGGTCAGATACATGGTCAGAGCCGCTATTGCTGTAGAGGGATAAACTCGATTTGGGTGATGAAATTGGGAGTGTACTTTTCGAGGAATGCAAAATCAATCTATCATAGAGAGAACTATCAGTTTGCTCGTTGTGTTTGCCAATCATTTCATTTGAGCCACTCCAGTCATTCTAATGTCATGGAATCAGTTTTAGAAGCAACCATTTCTAAGTTTATGCCACACAATAGCATTCTCAGGTGGTGCAACTCCATTGTAGATTGACCATTTCACAGTAGAAACACAAAGAAGCCCATATAATTTGATAAATTACTTCAGCTTCTCAGCTGAGGTTACAGAACATGGATTCATTAATGTCCATGAACAAAATGGTAAAAAAGCAAACAATTTAGAGGTAGCAGAATATGGAAGTGGGGCAGTAGAAGTTATCACTTCAATTTTATTATTTTTGATATAGAGCTGACAATGCTCAGGGCTTAGACGTAATTCCATACTTATTAGGTATCCAAATTTTCATTGTGGCTTGTGAAGTCCACACCAGCCACTTGGGAGTGAAAAACCTTTTGTTTTGTTGGTTAGTGTCTAAATCACATTGCTTGGCATTGGGACATAGTGTGTTCCCTTGCAAACTGATCTTTTATCCTCGGGACATTCTCGTAAAAATGTCAAGGGATTTTAATTATGATAGTATTATTTATTCTCGGTAGGGAGGTGACAGTGCATTTTCCATTAGTGTCTACATTCAAATAAACATGGTGGATATTTCAGAGCAATTAAATATTGTGGAACAAAAGACACTAGATTTGTTTCCACATGCTGGTCTGACAAGATACTAGTTGTACTAAATCTCTTTCACGCAAAATTATTTCAAGATCTAGTTGAATCCTGTACTATTATTTTCACTTGAGAATGTGTGGATGTAATATTGGCTGGAAGGAACCCATGTTCTCCAGCTGTATGTCTTATAGCGGGATGAAGACAAAGAGCCAGCTGGAGTGAAGAACAAAAAGTTTGCAGTGCAGACTCTGTCCAGTGGGTCTAAATTGTCTTTAAATGGGTCCAAAAATGGTCCAACTCCATTAAAAAAATCGATATAATTTCCACGAGGGGCAGATACCTAGTAGGATCATCAGTTTAATTTGCCAAATTGTGGAGTTTCATCTTGAAGTACAATGGACCACCTTTTGAAAAGGCCGATGTTGTAATCAGTTCATCGTTATATCTCAAGGGCAGAAAATGAAGTTTTGATTAGATGACAGTTTTATCAGTTGGGTTGTGGCCTGGTGTTTGATTGTAATAGGTTGATCATTGTCCTTAGCATATACAAAGTGAAAGTTGAATAAGACTCGTTGTTTATGAATTGTTACTTGGCCTGGTGTCAAGGAGTGCTTTAAGAAACATGCCCAGAGGGCTGCGACCAAATAGGGTGAGCGACCTTCCTTGAGCTTGGATCTCAGTTTTTATTCTGCCAAACTCACCCGGCTTGAACTTGGCCTCGTTCCTTTTGAGCTCGTGCTATGCAGTGGAGCAAACCACAATGAGATTGTCATCTGGTGGATAGTATAGTATTTGGTTGTGAAGTTGAGTGCATCTCAAACCATCCCAAATCTACAAACTTGTGAGGCATGTTGATGGATTTTGTATAAGATAATTAGAAAAGGATCGTAGCGGGGGAGTGAACAGGAAAATTGAGGATACTAGTTTGCCTGCTCATCTTCTGGCATGCCAAGCGAAAAATGACATTTGTTGAAGTAAAAGATCAGTTTTTTTATAATTACATAACTAGAAAGGAGTATAATTGGGTTCCAATTTCTTTCATCATCGAAAGCCCCCTTACAACTCTGTTATGAAGTTGTACAATACGAATTGTTTAAAGCCTGTCCACCATCCATAAAGGGGTTACAACCTTGTCCAAATGGTGCTTGGACAGTGACAACAACTGCATCCCATGGGTTTTCATCCTGACCACTTAGAATATCCTTCTGTCAAACACTTGGTTGATCATACCAATCACCTCCTGGGATCAGGAGTTCATTGATGGAACACCCGTCAATGTGTTTATGGTGACCTGTTGGCAGGCTATCTGGCATATCTGTGCCCAAGATGACATGTCAGTGCTGTAGTCATAATGCAATGAGAAAGGGGACCCACCTGCTTTTATTCCTTTGTAGGCCCATTTGCCCATTTTTCTTATTTATTTTGAAATAGATTTGTAGTATAGTGTCAAATACAGAGTTGAAATGACAGTCAAATAACATCAGAAATTCCATTTACAATGTGAACCTTCTTAAGATTTTTTCTCAAGCAACCCATGTTAGCATCCAATGTCCTAATCCTCATAATGAATAAAGTTCATCCCTGTTCAATTTCCCTTCTAAAAATTGCCAGTATGAAAGACAAACTCCATTTTACTGCTTTGCATCAACAATGGTAATCTCAACCGGACAAAAACTTAGACAATCAGAGTGCAGCATGAACTCATCTTCTCAAAACTGCTCCACAATGGAAATATTTTTGCAAGCTTTATACTGCATAGATGAGTCCAAAGAACATAGTTAAGAAGACAATGAAAAGCTTAGATCCTCAAATCCTTTCAGCCAGTTCTATCTTTGCACTCTAAAGCTATGGTACAAGTTTAAAAAACCAAAAGAAAAAGAATCAACTGGAAGCTAATGCTTCTAATAATAGGGGTATATAGCCTCCCTGGGCTTTGAATTAGTTTCTGTACCTCCTGAAAGATGGATAAAAACAGTTTACACTATACAGGGAAGGCAGTTGCTTTCCTTGGTCAAACCAATAAGCATTACATCAAATCTAAAAAAAATCGAAATCTAAATAATTCCCTGAAGAATTTGAGTCTGCAGCAATCTTTTTCTCATTTGAATCGTTTTGGGTCTCTATGGAAAACTATCTCTGTTATGTTATGGTGGATTGGTCTCTTAATGGCCCAGAATTTTTAATGGGTTGTAAGTGGCTTCTTGTTCCATGGCTGGTAATGGGTGGAAAGGTATGGTACGTTGTGGCTTAAAGGGATTTCAGGTTTTTTTAGAATTGAATTTTGTTATGCACACCAATTTCCTTTTCCTAGTCAACAAAAGTAAAAATCAAATAAAATACGAGAAATAAATAGCAATGCTGCACATACACTTAGACCACCTCTTTTCTATTACAAGTTCCTTAGTCAGCACGTATGGTGATTTTTTTTTCAAAAATAATCGAATTTGATCCAATCTCAAGCACTGATTGGTGAATCTCATTGGCCATGCATAATTTTGGAAAGTTTCAAAAATAAATGTTAAGATTTGTTTTTTGTATGTATTTATATAATTGAGTTTTGACATTAATTTGACAAGTTTTTAGGTCAAATTTGAAGTTATAACTTATAAGATATTTGTATTTGTTTTTATTTGAAGATATGAAGTTATAATGTAATTCACTTAGTTGTCTTTATTGAACTTAATGGTTAAATTTTATCATATCTTTTTGCATGAGTGAACTTTTTTAGCATTTCAATGTCCCTAATTTGAACATGAACAGGAACCAAATGATTTAAATTACAACATTACAAGTTATACATGGTTCTGACATCTTTCCAACTTGGGTTGTTGGTCTGTGGGTTTCTCTTTTTGCTTGTGCATTAAGTGTGTCAACTTTGCAACCTTGGATTGCAGTCCCAAACAGCACTGGAACTTGACTCTTCATCTCTTCAATAACCTTGGGGTTCTTGGTGTTGCATTCTTCATCTGATCTGCAACTTCATCTTGTGATGCTTCACACACCCTGCTGCCTGGGGTGGTGGCTTCTCAGCTTCTGCACACTTGTGTGATTCTTTGGTCAGATTTGATTATCTGACTCAGACCATCATAGCAACATGATATTCCCAAAAGAGTCGTATTTGGTTGAGCATGTATAAATTTATAATGGATGGATATCTATGGTAGTAAATTAGTAATAGCAACCACCTTTTCTTTTGTGTTGTTTTTTTCCTTTTATAATGGCAGTATCCATTGATAACTGTGGATTTTTTATTAGACTTTTCAGGTCCTACACACTTCTGTGATTCTTTGGTCAGATTTGATTATCTGACTCAGACCATCATAGCAACATGATATTCCCAGAAGAGTTGTATTTGGTTGAGCATGTATAATGGATGGATATCTATGATAGTCATAGCAACCATCTTTTTTTTGTATTGTTTTTTTCCTTTTATAATGGCAGTATCCATTGATGACTGGATTTTTTATTAGACTGATAGAACCAAGAAAGAATATTGTTTTCTCCTCTTTTCTCTAGCACAGTCCAGGTCCTTCCCTAGTTCTTCCAGTTGGCATTCTATAAACTCTATACTGAGTTTTCTCCATTTGGCCTTGGATGTTATGAGAGATGGATCTAGCGGTCCTTGACTTACATCATTATTTATATTCCAGTTCCTGGATCCATCCCCACTGCTCTTCTCCAGGAGCAGCGGCCTGCTATCAGAGTTTAGGTTTTTCAGACTTAAACTTAGATTGATACTTCACTTTATGTATCTTGTTTGTTTTTTATAGGAACCGTTTTGAGGCTTCTGCTTTGGAGTGACATCATTGTATCTGGTAGTTGATAAAGATTAAAATACACCTAAAAATTGGATGATTCTAAGCAACATACGTTTGAATACATGTTTCAAGTTTGCTGAAGTGCTTTTAGCTTTTCACTGCTTCCTGATGAACCATTTTGTGGGCATTAATGATAAGATGGGCATAAGGAAAAACGATGTGGATATGGACCTGGACCCACAATTTCCAACTTGGGAAGCGGGATCAGTGGAGGGTTTCCAAGCCTGCATGTCTAAATGTTGGCTGGCAGCTTCCTTTAGGGATCAGGAATCCTCATAGTGTCTTGCTGAGTTAATGCAGAAAGTGCACCCTACTTCTGGCTGCAGGTTTTGCAGTGGAGCAGTAAAGTAGGTGGCTAGACTGTTGTGGAATGGCAAACTTCTTTTACCTCGCCACATTTCCGATTCTGGTAACACTACACAGGATGACATGAAAGAATGTGACGCCTAACACCTTGAAATCTATATCAAAATCTCATTCCAGCACTTCTCGCATCATTGCATTGTGTGATTCACTAATTTGGCCTGGGGGCCTGTTACCCTCATTTTGTTGTATGGGTGTCTTATGGGTGTCTTGTGACTTTTTTTATCACATGTTACAGCGGGGGTTTGCATCTTGATGGAGATTTGGTGCCTAAGTTAATGCCTGGTAAGCTATTGCTTCATGAATTATGATTCCCTATGATAGATTTGGGCTGGTAGCTATGGGATGATTCTCTAAAGTGATGTGTTCTCTCGTATGGTTGATTGAAGTGCTTTTCGCCGTATTAAATTAGTCAATTTCTTCACGAGTGCCTTAGTGCCTTTTATTTTACATGGCCTCTAGATCTATCTCATATGGTATCTTCTCCCTGGGAGCACTCAGCATGTTTGAGTGACATAAAGGAATTTGGAAGCTTTTCCATGAGAATTTTCTAAGCCCTTGGAGTCCCCTACGTGGAGCATCCTTGCTTCATATCATATGGATGTAATCTTATTTCTATTGGATATCATGTTTGATTGAGCGCTTTCTTCTTTTCTCATGTGCCACCTATGGATACATGCCTTGCAGCCTATAACATGTCATGAGTAACTGCTCTCACTTCCAATTCTGTCATCTTTACATAGTCATGAACATCTGAACTGCTTTTCAGATGAAAAATGAGTAGGCATATTTTGAGATAAAAAGATGCTCTCAGAGGCACGTTATTATCATCTTCAGGGCTGTTCCAGCAAGCAAACCTAATCTCAGCACTCAGGGCTTTTGAAGTCAGTTATATGATAATGAGCTTTTGAAGTCAGTTATATGATAATGAGAGTGAATGCTAAATTACAGACTTATCAGCAGATTTTCCCAACATTGTATTTGGGTTAATTCATAGTTGAAAAGTGCCCAAAAAACAAATCAACCATGTATATGAAATCATGAATTGAAGAGAACAGTGTACTGCGTATGGTTCATTGGAAAAACATGGGTAAAGGCACCGAGAAGCAAAGATTTAAGAGTAGCATTGCTACACAATGATCCAGACACTAGGCATTTTGTTTACACATCAACAGATTCAGATTTACTAGAAGGAAGTATAGTCGATCCATAGTTGACATGTCCCAGATTGAACAATGACGTTTGGGCACGATGACGAAGGCAGATTCCAAAATCAATAAGATGGGGACAAATATGCTTTGAAGGCCACTTCATGTGCTAAGCGAGGAGTCATCCCATAGGGAATATTAGGAGAAGGGAGATAATAAAAAATATTAGGAGAAGGGAGATAAGATAAGATAATTTTATTTATGTCTAATTAAGGAACACAAAGGTAGGTTAAAAGTAGGTTAATGTAATTGCTTAGTACAATAATTTCATTACAAAGTGGAAGTACCAAACAGTCTCCTATAAAAGAAAGAAAAGGAAAGTAGAGTAGAACAAAGGGTGAAATCTATGCTAGGTCATGAAAAAAATGAAAAACCCTCGACCCTAAGCACCAGAGACCACCCGGGAGTGGAAATGTACAAGAGTAAAAGATCTAGGAACGAGAAGATATATAAATAATATGGTAGATCTATTATGGAATAGACCCATCTTTCCTAACATTAGCGACAGAATGAAGGAAACTCAGAACAAAACACTGATCATATTACACTAGCACAACCCCTTAACTTGTGGCTAGTGAACAGCGATAGGCCACAAGTTAAGTGGCACAAATAAGTTATATGTTACTTGTCCTTGTATTTTTCTAGTTAAATGGGTTGTCTTCCACGAATTGCCCATTATCCATGAATTGACTCTTCACATCACCATGAGTCTTATTTGCATATACTTTAGCAATCCTAAGTTTCAGTTTAGTAACAATATGTGACCACTTGACATCTTATGCATCTTATTTATTAGTTGTTTCATCACATTTATGTAGCAATGTGTCTATTTGAAGTTATATTCCAGACCCTCACCGATACTTTCCCTAAGACAATATATGAAACATTGGTCTGGAATACATCCTCATGCTGAAGCAAAATTAAGTTCAAAAATATGCCCACAGAATATGGCATAACAGGTCCTTCCAAGAAATGGCACCAATACACAGATGATACATATGTGGACATGGCGACAGAACCAATGGCTTTGTTTAGCAACCTCCAGTTACAATCCCATCAGAGGAGCCTGTGCTTGAGAGGAATGATTATGCGGAGAGCCCGTTGACCATGGATCTACATGATGGTGATGATGCAAATGACTGGGAGACTTGACTGAGTACTATGTTGCGTTTTCATTTTTGGTTGACTCAATGATTAGCCTCTAGCAAATGTCATTGAACAATATTTTGAGTCTTGATCAATGCTGAATAAATTTGAAGTTTCTCTATGATCATTGATTGCATGATATCATAATATTGTCCGACTTCAACTTAAGAATCTGAAAGTGAATTTTGAATCATCATTTAAATTTAATGTTCCTTCTGATTTACACAAATTTAGGTTCTTTTTTAAATTTTATTTCTTTTCATACATATAAAATTTTATGTGTACCCTGACATCCCCATGTACTCCGGCAAATTAGGGCCACTGTAATATAGAATATTTTTTGCTTATAAAATAATTACAAAATGCACTAATATTTATTCAAGTTTGAGATGGATTGGTGCAAGTCCTGTATGCCTGGGACCATCTGTGTCCCCATCCCTGTCCCCATGTACCCTGGTCAATTAGGCCCACCGTAATATAGAATATTTTTTGCTTATATAAAAGTTACAAAATACACTAATATCTATTCAAGTTCGAGATGGATCGGTGCAGTTCTATATGGCTGGGACACCAGAATCTCAAACCATAAACCACAAAGAGCATAAGAAAATTCATATTGGTTATTTCATTCTTCGAAAATATTCCACATAAAATAGAAATGTTCAAAAAGGAAAAGGAAAGTTCCCACATCAAGAAACAGTAAAAATTTATGTCAAATGTGTTCCATGGTGATAGAAAATCACAAGGTAAATGTAAATTCCATTTATCCAATTCAATAAGAAAAATGCAAAGCTAGTAGCATATATTCATCATTCATCTAAAATAAAAGCAACTTTGAATTGAAGCTACAACTTACCCAGATTGATTAGTTGTGAAAATCGTGTGTTTGCCAAAAACTGGAGCCTCCTGCACAAAAATGGGAAGATCATTTTCAGAGTGAATATCTAAATGGAATATCCTCCATGCTATCAAAAGAGAACATTATCTCATATCTAGGATGAAGATTCATGGAGGCACCGGTAAGACACAGTGACTGGATACAAATAGGAGACAAGAAAATTTCCTAACAGAATACCTGCACTATTAACTGGAAAGAAACCTGGATTTCATGTTTTTGAAATGTTGATATAGAGACTATACCAATAGCAAAAGGAAATATGCATCTGATACTGCTACAAGACATCTTGTGTAGAGTATCTCAGGGACATAATGGAAAGAAAAATAAGTAAACTATGAGCAAGCAAAAGAGAAATAGATTGTTTTGTCATTCTAGTCTGCATGGAAAAAGGTGCTCTTTTCAGGAGAGACAATTGGGAGTACTGACTAAAGTGAGACATATTACAAAATAAAAGATCTTTCTGCATGGATCAACAACATCCACACAGGATCTGAATTAGAAAACTGCATAAATTTGGAATATATTTCAAACTTGTCTTGAAAAGTTAAAACAACCCTGTTTGAAAATTCTCAGAGGCCAAATTATTGGAGATGTCACCCGAGAGAAACCAGTAGAAACACTTGAACTTATTTTACTTTATAGAATGCCACATCTACAATAGACAACTACTTTACATCATGCAAATACTATATCTCAAATTAGTGAAAATTTGATGGTTGAACATATTTTTCTCCTATGATTTTACAGATAGTGGAAAACCTTGCATAATAAATCCAATTGTACCTCGTATTCTTCAAATTCATGGCCTTCAATCATCACAATAGTTGGAGCAGACCTTGGAGGAGGACGGAGCAAGTCTTGAGCTTCTTCCCATGTTAGCTTTAACTCCAAGGAATCTTCATTGTCTATCTGTAACCTTTTGCTTTTTGAGCCAAGTGTATAGCTTCTCTTTTTATCTGATAACAACAGAGGATGAAAAGTTGAGCTTTCTTTTATTTTGTTTAGTGCTGTATCGGGTTTGTACCAGCTAAATCCCACATATGGGGCATTGACTTGGCCTGCAAAAGCATTCATGCTTGCTTCTCTATTTCCATTTATGGAGCGAATAGGAAGCACTGAAAAGGGTTCAAGTGAAGATAGATTTTCAATACTGCCAGTGGTTAGTCCACCACCAGGTGAGGTCCCATGGCCTGTTGTAGATGGCTGACCTTCCTGCAAAACAGAGTAGAGAAGGCAACATATGTTAGTTATTATCATCATTGTTCTTGTAATGGGAAAATAAGACTCATGGTTATAGCCAAAGTATGGTGAAATTATCTTTTATGATGAACTAGTTCAATACCATATAATTCTCACATGATATAAAAGAGCTATGGCAATGGAAGGAATAAAACTTTGGCCTGTGATTTCGGCATTGAGCTTTTGTGATCTGTTTTCTTGTTGCTTTTCATGATTGACTATGGTGCCCCATGAATATATTGATGTGATATGATGCCTAGCAAAAGACATGGACCACCTATTTGAAGATCATTGAGCGTGACCTAGCAAACTGTGAGCAGTTTTTTTTGGTGGAAGCAACAGTCCTACTATGCAATCTATCCATACTCACCATTACTAGATCTACAATGTTGCAATTTGCTTAACAGTTGTACAAGTTCTTCTCTTGTGCCCTTGCACAATTTAGGTAAGCCATTGAAATGGATTCCATAGGTAAGCTTACAATTGGAAGTCTTGGACTGGTTGGACAATGAGCACTTTTGGAATTCACCTTGGACTTGAAACTATCCTCCTCCACTTGCCTAATATTAACATGGGCCAAACACAGGGGAGCAGGCCCAGTGGTGTTTAAACCAGGTTCATCATCATGGTGAGCTCTCTGCCTTACTACTAGACCATGGTCCACTGGATGAGAGATTGTCATTTTCTTACTGTTTTGAAAAACATCCAAAGGTGGATTCCGTGAGTAAGTGGCCTGAATGATTATCAAGAATATGTATTTATTGCCTTTTTCATACTTGGAAAACAACCCTAGAGGTTGAGAATTTTTTTTCCTTAAATTATTTGTGAAGAATTCTCTTCTTCATGGTTGGTATGTGATTTTTCAATACCATCCATTGCTCATGATTTCAGTTTCTTTTGGTGTATTGTCATTTTGAAAGGCAACCTACTCTTGGCACAAAAACAGGGCCTTCCTCTGATCATGGCTTTGGTTGTTTTTTTTCATTGTATATTTGCTCAGTATCCATAAAAATGCTATCATGCATTTACATGTGGATGTGCCTGTACTTAATTTTAAAGTTATTAAACTTTGGCTGTAGTTTGATTACAAAATCCTTTTTGAGATTGAAAATTTTAGGGAAATAGAAATTCTAATATAGATTAAAAACATGAAGATTAAAGGAGAATTCTCTAATATATGAGTATTTGGTTTTCATCTGACTAGGATGTTTAACTTTTCTTGCCTTTAGAGTTGTTCTTAAAGGAGAATTCTCCATTATATGAAAATTTGGTTTTCATCTGACCAGGATACCGATATCTATCTTCTTTTGATTTTAATGTTCTTTTGAATAATATGTGGGTTCCACATGCTTGCTTGATAACATGAGAGGTTAGGAGGTTGGATTACTAGCAATATCATCCATTCATTAATATGCTTGTTTTAGGTTTAACAAATTCCAACTATTGGATGGCAGGTTGGATGCGGTGCTGGAAATACTATCTTTCCCCTTCTATCAACATTTCTTGATGTGTTTATGTATGCATGTGATTTCTCTCCACGTGCCATAAACCTGGCTATTACAAAGTAAATAATATACTAAACCTAGGGTAAGGAAATGAAATCTTGATATATTCATCCCCAATAGAATAGATCTAGCATGGAATTTGACAAAGAAATGAAATAGAAAAATAGTACATACCTCACTTGGAATTTTCATTAATTATTATTTTTCTTTAAATAGAGATGTCCATCGCTATAGCAACAGATGGCCTAACAAATGGCGACGAATTTTCTATACTAGCAACGGAGCATCTCCGTCGCTAGTATAGCAAATTCGTCGCCATTTGCTAGGCCATCTGTCGCTATAGCGACACTGCATTGTTAGGTTGTTTGTCGCTATAGAGACCCTTCCTTAGCAACACAACGAAACAAGCAATTGTATGTTCGTGGCTATAGCGACACTTACTCGTTGCTATAGAGACATATATTTGTGGCTATAGCGACACACACCTTAGCAATACCATGGAACATGTTGAAACAAGCAATTGTCTTTTCATGGCTATAGCAACACTTGGTCATGGATATAGCGACACCTTTTCGTGGCTATAGCGACACTGGTTCGTGGCCATAGCGACACCTACCTTAGCAATATCACGGAAAAAGCAGAAGTATGTGCGTCGCTAGAGAGACAGGCATGCGTCGCTAGAGCGACAGATTTGAGTCTTATGAAAGCACATCTGCAATCAACACCTGTCCTCCATATCTCATGGCTATAGCAACAGATGTTTTGAAGTGTTGTTGTAGAGACGAAATTAGTGCGACGGAAAATGGGAGTCCTGTTCGTTGCTATAGAGATGAAAATGTGTTGCAATAGCAACGAAGTTGTGTGGCAAAAATGGTCACGTGTACTAGTGGTGGTTTTCATGGATTGCAAACCAGCTTCGGCTGGGGGGCATCACCATATTATAGTGGCCATGGACTGTGAGCATCAGCATTCTTTGGCCTGCAGGGTCCATTTTACTGACTCGGATCCACTTTATATCCTTCAGACACTATTTTTCCCCATTTTTTCCCTTGTATGCTTGCTACATCATTATAGTGGGCGTACCTGCGAGTTGTATCACTATAGCCCGCGGGTAGCATGTAAAATGGTAAAAATAACTAGTTTATTACTTTTTACTCCCAAAAAGCGGTCATAGGGTGACCTTTGGCCCTCCATTTTCCCCGAAACGCCTCGATGTGTCCTTTCACTTACCTTTGGGAGGACTATATATTGAGCACATATGGCTTATGGAAGGGGGGAGAATGAAGAGCAAGAGAACTCTAGTGGAATTTTTCCCTATCTTGAGTCTACACTCATTGATCCTTGTATTTCTGAACCCTTTATGTTCACCTTCCAAAATCCTATCATAGTTTGAGTTTGCCATTCCATGGAGGATTGAAGTGGTGGAGGCGCAAGTGGATTGACCCAGATCTTGGTTCAGATTGGTTGCCGATAAGAGGTCATATCATATTGTACTTCTTGATACTTATTAATAGAAATACTCATATTCTCGTCCATTAATATTGTGAATGTTGTTTACATTACATTGGGTTGCATTTACTTATAATATCATGGACCGTTGCTATTGATGATGTTAATGTCGTCTATATATTACATGTACTTGTCGTATATTGGCTGGCAAGACTAACTTGCAGATTCAAGTGCACGGATTGAAAGCTCCAACGGGGATCTACACCAAACGTTTGGATCAAGGTTGGTTACATTCTTCATTATCTTAGCATTGTCATTTATATAGCATAGCATTGAGAATCGAGTTAATTTCTGGTAGTCAACTGTCTGTTGTGGTCTACCCCAAGCCATAGTGAGTTTTCTCCAACACATGGATATGGTTAGTTGGGAGTAAATACATAACGACTATAGGAAATTAAGGCCCAAGAAAAACACACCAAACCAAAACACACGACCTTTGAAGGTTGACATTTGGCCTCAAAGTGTGGTTACCTGCACCATTACAATCATTTAGGATAGGGTATGGATCAATGGGTGCTCCACATGGTTGTGGGGGGGAAGATAGGTTTTAGTCCTCAGAGGAAACTTTTATACAAGGCGAAGAGAAACACCTCCAACTGACACATATGATCTCCCAAGTGTATCATTTGTCTCCTGTTGCATGTATTGGCAGCGTTTCGGTCTTTAGGGAACTAGGTATCTATGTGAAGGCTTCGACCAAGGTCATGCAATGAAACTTGTGGAGTAGTTTAAGAGCATATAATCTATGCATAAATATACATCAATGAGGTCTCTAGCCACCACACCTACATTTGTGTCAATTATGTGTCCTCCTAGTTGCAATATGTATACCATCATAATTTTTTTAGCATGAAGGATAGATCATGGGGTGGTAGACATGGTCGAGGGAGGAAAATAAGGGATTATGTCCTTAAGTATGCTTTCAATCATCCAAATCCAAGAATAATGCCTCAAGCCACCACACCTAATGTTTTGAGAATATAATCTCTCTCTAAGATTACGTATGGGCACCATTAAGAGGTTTTAATACCATAAATCACAACTTCCAAGCATATTGGACCAATAGTGAAACTTCCGTGTATCTTTGGCCATGAATAACACCTTGATCAACCACAATGACCACTTCAGAAAATACTTTCCCTCTAACAAGGTATACAGGTTACATGAGTTATTTTATTTTGAATGCTAAAATTGATATTTTAATTGACATAAGTTTTAAAAGAATTCTATATTGAATTAAATTATTAATTAAAACAAAACTAAAATTGCATGCTCAAATGTAAATAATATCCTTGACCATTAATTAAATTTCATGTTCATCATCACTAATAAAACAATATTGGCATTGCAATATTTTTAACGGCCTTCAATTTGCAATCACATAATTTAATAGCTCGTAAATTTTAGCTTAAAAAATTAAAATACGATCATCGACAAATATTAAAGAAAGACATTTTTTTCTCTTAATAAGTAGAGTGACCTGAAATATATTCTAGGTTTTCCAAACTCCTATGAAATGAATTCCTCTATAAGAATTTTTTATTATAGAAAATTACTTAGAAATTATTTGTCTTCTTTTTTAAATTTGCAATGAAGAAGCTATTCAATGCCACATCAATTATACTTTAACACTTAAAATTTAAACAATGTCTTTTGCACTTAGTACTAACAACCTCAACATTTAATGTCTCAACTTCTACCTATTTCCGCACACACACACACACACACACATATATATGAGTCAATTTATAGAGTACCTTATAAGACAACAAGAGTAGATGGTTTTATAACCGGTCAATTTTATGGGTTGGCTATTTTAATCCACTTCTTAAAAATAGGAAAAAAAATCAAATAGAAAATTGAGTTTGAGATACTCTTGAGTTAAAGGACTACATAGTATGGAACACTGTTCTGAAGCACACATACATGAATTTCTTATCATTGTGTTTCCTCTCCATTATTCACATCCCCGAGCGCTTAGAATAGAAATTGTGGATCTAAGCATGTGGTTTTTTTTGACACTTGGAAGTAGAGTTGAACACGTGACATTCTTTTGGAGGCTTATGTGAGTCAAGTGACAAAAGATGTTTCCTTTGCGATGCATGTGTTAGAAATGGGTTTTGTTAAATTCTAATGTTGAGCATGTGATAAAGATACCTTTGTGATGGGTTGTGTATTTTTCTCTAATGGATAGGTACGACATGGAAAAAATATTCAGGGAACATTAAAGTTTCCATTCTTAATGAATTCCCGAAAATCAAGTGGTTATGCTTCTCATATCATGGCTCAAATTATGATGGAAATTCATTTTTTTCCCTGAAGTATTTTTCTTGCATTAGAATTAAAATTTGGTTCAAATACAAAATCCAATTTTGATCCATATAAAAATTAATGAAATAAATCAATTAAGATTTTAGAAGTATTGAAAAAATTGAAAACCATAAAATGCACTATAGAAAAATTTCATGAAATTATATAAAGACATGAAAAAGTGCATTTAAGGACTGTTCACACATTAAATGAATGGGTGTGAGTTCCGAAGTGCATTCACATTAATGCATGCGCGCTATTGTGAGTATATTCCACTATGTGGATATGGTTTGGATGAAGTATATGTATTAGGAAATAAATAAATATTGTTTGAATCAAGGCCCAGTAACAATTCCTCGAACCAAAACACATGACCTCCAAAGATGATATTTTCCTCCAAATGGAGGTATGTGCAACATTCCAATTTTTAGGAAAGGTTATAGGTCAAAGGGTCCTCACCAAGATGGCCTACCAAGTGTATAAAGTTTTCCTCTTAGTTGCATATTGGCACTATTTGGGTCTGGGGAAAATCATGTATTAGTATGAAGGCTTAGACAAAGGCAAGTGCATTAAACATGTGGATTGGGCCTAAATTTATCTTCCATGGTTCAATGGCCATGAAACAGGCCTCTAACCACCACAAATAATGTCTTTGTGGGATTTTTTCCTTAGAGTTAGAATATGGACACCATTAAAAAAAAATTAGCATCAAGGATGGCTCCTAGGATATTAGACATATAGAAGGGTGGAAAATAAATCCCTTGGACCTAAAGTAAGATTTTAATCATGCAACTCCAAGAACAATGCCTCAAACACCACACCTATTGTCTTGAGAGTATCATCTGCCTCCTAGTTGGGATGTGAGCACCATTAGGAGATTTTGAGTTTTATGTATGACATTTTTTTTCCCTAAATATGGTTGGGGAAGGAAACTATATCATTATTCCCTAAATTTATCTTCTAATGTTAAAGGGACATGAATGGGGCATTGAACCGCATCATAGAAGTATTCTATGGGATATTTTGTCTTTAAAAGGGGCTATGGGCTCTATTGGAAGAGTTTTAACACTATATTTAAGGAAGGCTTGGCAAAGAATGACATGTTGAACCAACACAAAGGTATTTTTTAGGTTATAATGCATTTGCATATGTGGATAGACATCATTATGAAGTTTTGAACATTAAGTAGTGGCGTCTCAAGCTTGGACACGGTTAAGGGAAAAAACCCAAGACTTAGTCCCTAAGTTAAGCTTCCAATCACCCACAACCATGAATGAAACCTTGAACAACCAAAAAGGATGACTCGAGGAATCCTTTCAATCATACTAGGTATATAAGTTCCATTAACATTCTTTAGCACTATGAATGAGTCTTGGGGCTGATGCAGGAGCATCAGGACCTAGGCAGATCAGTCGAAGCTAATCGACCAAAGGGAGCCGACCAGCGGGAGTGCCAATGACCACTGGTGTGGGGAGCAGGTTGACTTGTCGAATTCAATAAGTCGAGCAGAAGCAGTCGGGGTGCGGCTAACTGAAAGATCAGCGGATGTCGCGAGAGGTCGAAAATCGACAGGAATGGTCGACAGAAGATGAGCGGCGTAGGAGGTTGGGTAGTCGACAAGTGGTCGAACTACGACACGACAGGGTTGACGAAGCCAAGTATAATGGGAAGGAGTGAACCGACAGAATAGTCGAGATGGGACTGTACTGCTATAGCAGGTTAGAAGGACAAGAAAGTCAAGGGACTGTACCAGTAGCTGTTCGGGGTTGCTGAGGAAGTTATTACAGTTATTGTGAGTTGGTGAAGGACCTAACAAAGGACGTCATGATCAGAGGCTGTGCAGCACAGATAGAAGCTGACAGTGCAGATTCGCAGGATTTGGACAGGATCGGCAAATGGAGGGAACGCGTGTCTCGGAATTGTAGTAATCGTGGAAACAACACCTATAGAGTAGAAGAGGAGAAAAAGGCTTTCAGTCTAGAGACGAAGGGACTGGTGGAGCAGAATAGCAGAGCAGAGCGCAGAGCCGAGAGAGTTGTGAAGAGTCACACTTGCCGAGTGTAGTCTGTGGAGATCGAACCATAGCTCAGAGTTCTGTGGAGAACCAAGAGAGGGTGAGGTCGCCACACAGGGAGAACACACCACAGTTACTTCTAAGTTGTAACGGCTGAGGCCGATTGTAGTTAGTTATTTGCTTACAGTTATTCTTATATTATAACCGTTTTCAGAGAAGTAATATAAGCCAATTCAGGCATCTTGTTCTACACCTTGTTTTTGGAGCATTGTGGTTTGTGTCGTGTGTATTGTTAAGCAAGAACCTTATTTTCGTAAGGCGACTTGCATCAGTTGGTATCAGAGCCCGGAGGCGAGTCCGGTTGGAGAAGTGAAGACCATACCAACCTAACCTACATCAGTTGGTATCAGGATCTGAAAGTGTGAGGATTTTCATCGAAAGTTGAATATGGCTCATAGAGGCGTTAATGTCCGAGGATGAAGAGCGCGTGGCATAGCAGCCGTCACAGTGGATCGTGAGATGTTCAACGAATGCGTCCGAACGATGTGAACTTTGACAAATGAAGTTGCAGCGATCAAAGAAAACCAGAGGCATGGTTGCATTCTTGAAGCGCTAGACCACAATGACAAGGAAGTCGAGGAAGTGGAAGCTCGGGAAGCCGCAGCAGAAGAACCAGAGGAGAAACTCATCAAGCTTCTGACAGAAATGAGAGGCCGGGTGAAGATAGATGTGCGTACGTACTCGGGAATCCTAGACCCAGAAGACTTGATCGACTGGTTTAGAGATATGGAGAAATATTTTGATGTAGAGCAGATCGAGGATCCTAAATGGTTAAAGACTGCATGTCTAAGGTTAAAGGGTCATGCCTCTTTGTGGTGGGACAATGTACAAGCTGATAGACTCAATAAAGGCAAGGAGAAAATCAAATCTTTGGACAGAATGGGTGCTAAGTTGAAAGGGAAGTTCTTGCCAAATGACTATGTGATTTCCTTGTTCCGGAAGTTACAGAACTTTAGACAGAAAGAGATGACCATGAAAGAGTACACGGAGGAGTTCTACCGATTATCGATTCGGTTAGGACAGACTGATGAAGGAGAAGAAGCTATCGCCAGGTATGTAAATGGCCTGAAATATGTTGTTCAGGATGAACTCAGCATGTCGAGATTTAGAGTAGTCGGAGAAGCCTATCAGTTAGCTCTGAAGGCAGAAGAGAAACTGTCGAGAAAGTCCGCAGCGACCAGAGGCAGGATGACTAGTCGGGGTGGAAAGACTGTCTCCATGAAAGGTCAAGGTAGCGGTTACAAGAAAGAAGGTGTCAAAGATGGTCGACGCACAGAAGGGACATCGAAGAAGGAAGGAGCCTAAGATAACCGACGTGATGGTCGTGAGAACCGCGGTCGAGGTGCGTATAGTCGAAGTGGTCCATCCGACAAGAAAGGAGCTAACAGACCAGCCATAATCTGTTACAAATGCTATGGAATGGGTCATAAGGCATATGAATGCCTAGAAAACCTACATGCTACAGAAGAGTCGAAACCCAGACGTTGAAAAGATGATCAAGTCGATGAGAGGGAAGAATCGGCATCAGATAGCACTGGAGCTGAGAAAAAGAAGAATCAGAATCTGACGGTTCAGAGAGCTTTGATCCAGGAAGATCAACATGATCCGATGGAACCAGCACAATGGAAGGCAATCTTTCAAACAAAGGTGCAGATCGGAGAATGGCGTTGAAAGACCATAGTTGATGGTGGGAGTACAGAGAATCTTGTGTCGACAAAAGTCATCGACAAGATCGGGTTGAAGTGTCGAGAACACCCACACCCTTACAAGATCTCATGGTTGTAGAAAGGACACCATGTTAAGGTGACCAGATAGTGCCTGATCAACTTCAGAGTTGACGGATTAGAGGACAGCATATTGTGTGATGTAGTTCCCATGGACGCATGCCATCTGTTGCTAGGGAGACCATGGCAATATGATCGAAAGATGATCTATGATGGTCGAGCTAACATAGTCACAGCGTGGAAGAATGGTGTGAAAAGGACTCTTAAGCCGAGGCATAGAGAGCCAGCTGACAGTAAGGACGGTGAGAGTAATATTTGGGAAAAGCGAGTGTTGATGAGCACCGCCAAGGAATTCCTCACGGAGGAGGAAAAACAGTCGGGATGTTTTGCAATCATTCCGAAGGGACCATATGTCGATGGAACGACCAATCGGGAGAGCATTCCGGTCGAAGTCAAGGAGTTGCTCGAAGAATTTCAGGACATAATGGCTTATTGGAAACCAACGGGATTGCCACCGACAAGGAGCATATCACATCAGATCGACTTGATTCCAGGTTCGAGTCTACCAAACAAAGCACCATATAGGATGAGTCTGACAAAGGGATAGGAGCTCAACCGACGGGTCCAAGAGTTGTTGGACAGGGGATTGATCCGAGAAAGCCTGAGTCCGTGTGCTAGTACCAGTGGTATTGACACCCAAGAAGTGTGGGGAATGGAGAATGTGTACTGACTCCAGAGCCATAAATAAGATTACGATCAAGTATTGATTTCCATTTCCAAGGATGGATGACTTGATGGATTGCCTGAGTGGAGCAACATACTTCACGAAGTTGGACCTGAAGAGTGGATATCACCAAATCAGGGTCAGAGAAGGAGATGAATGGAAGACAGCATTCAAGACAAGAGAAGGGTTATATGAGTGGTTAGTCATGCCATTCGGATTGACTAATGCACCTAGTACATTCATGAGAATGATGAACGAGGTACTGAAACCATTCTTGGGAAAGTTTGTCGTAGTATATTTAGACGACATTCTAATTTTCAATCAAACCAAGTCAGAACATTTGGAGCACGTTCGACAAGTATTGCAGAAATTGCAGGGAGAAAAGCTATTGATTAACCTGCAAAAGTGTTTCTTCATGAAGAAGAATTAGTGTACTTGGGATTTGTAATTTCAGGTAAAGGGTTGAAGATGGACCCAGAAAAGGTGAAGGCAATAGTAGATTGGCCGGAACTGACAAGTACGACTGCAGTGAGAAGTTTCCATGGACTTGCTAGTTTCTACCGGAAGTTCATTCAAGGATTCAGTCGGATTTGTGCACCATTGACAGAATGCATGTGAAAGGGCAAGTTCAAATGGATGGATAAGGCCCAGGAAGCTTTAAACAAATTGAAGGAAAAGGTCACTGAGAGCCCAATGTTGGCGCTCCCAGACTTTGAAAAGGTTTTCCAGGTTGATTGTGATGCAAGTGGAACAGCAATTGGAGCAGTGTTGATCCAGGAAGGCCGACCAATTGCTTACTTCAGTGAAAAACTGAGTGGAGCGAAGTAGAAATATTCAGTCTACGACCAGGAATTCTATGCTATCATACAAGCATTGAAGAAATGGAGGCATTATTTGTTGCCACAAGAATTTGTGTTATACACAGATCACCAAGCACTGAGGTATCTGAATACTCAGTCGAAGTTGGATCAGAGACACATGAAGTGGGTGGAGCTACTCTAGAGGTATATGTTCGTGTTGCGACATAGGTTGGGCAAGTCGAACAAAGTGGCTGACACATTGAGCAGGAGAGTTGCGTTGTTGAGCACAATGACTATTCAGGCAACAGGAATAGAGTCGATAAATATGGAGTATGAAGTCGATGAAGATTTTGCGAAGGCATGGAAGGCGTGTCATGAGCCTTGGAGCACCGACAGGACTCCACATTTGAGTTACTTCATTCAGGAAGGTTACCTATTCAGGGTAAGTCATCTATGCATTCCCAGAGGATCAGTGAGAGAGAACCTAATCCAAGAATTTCACAGTGGTGGGTTAGCAGGACACTTTGGGATCGACAAGACCAAAGCACTGATCGACGAGAAGTATTTCTGGCCAAGGATGTCAACAGATGTCAGAAAATGGGTTCGACAATGTCAAGTTTTCCAGTTGGCAAAGGGAAGAAGTTAGAACATGGGGTTGTATACACCATTACCGGTACCAAAGAATCTATGGGAGCATCTTAGCATGGATTTTGTGTTAGGATTACCCAGGACGTCAGCAGGGAAACGACTCAATATTTGTTGTAGTCGACAAATTTTCGAAGATGGCACATTTCATACCATGTAAGAAGACAAGTGATGCCACATGAATCACTGTACTATTCTTCAGGGAAGTAGTCAGGTTTCATGGGTTGCCAAAGTGTATCACATCGGATAGGGATACAAAGTTCATGGGGAATTTCTGGAGGACCCTATAGAAGAAACTCGACACGAAGTTAGAGTTTAGTTCGGCATATCATCCACAAACAGACGGACAAACCGAGGTTGTAAACAGAAGTTTGGGAAAACCTTCTGAGATGTTTAGCAGCCGACAAACCCAAGTAGTGGGAAAATGTGTTGGCATAGGCAGAGTTTGCGTATAAAAATTCTGGTGAACCGATCGACAGGATTGAGTCCATTCCAGATTGTTCAAGGGAGAAGTCCACATGTAGTGGCATATTTGGTGGAATTTCCGACAGACACCAGGAAGAGCGCGGATGCAAAATCATTCGCAAAGCATATGCATGAAGTTCATGAAAATGTGCGAAAGGGCATTGAAAAGAGTAACGCGGATTACAAGTTGAGAGCTGACCGGGAGGAAGAGGCTATTGTCATTCCAAGAGGGGGGACTTAGTCTATGCATATTTGCAGAAGGAGCGATTTCCTACAGGAACATACAACAAGCTGAAGTTGAAGAAGATAGGGACCATGCAGGATTCTGAAGAGGATTTCAGACAATGCCTATGTATTGGAATTGCCGGAAGACTTGAACATTTCAGAAATGTTCAACATCTCAGACCTGTATAAATTTGAAGAAGGGTCAAGCAGCATTCAAGGGGAAATAACCAGTATCGGCTGGACAGGACAAATTCTAGACCAACATAAAGAAGGGATCGCAGAAGTAATCGATGAACGTGAAGTAGGGCGTACCCGTAGATCACGTATGAAGGAATACTTGGTGCGATGGATGAATGATGAGTTGCAGGAGGCAACATGGATTTCGAAGAGCAATTCAGGAGACTGATGGAGCAGTCAATTTCTTTTTCACCTGGGGAGACTGATGCAGGAGCATTGGGACCTAGGAATATCAGTCGAAGCTGATCGACCGAAGGGAACCGACCAGCGGGAGTGCCGATGACCACTGGTGCGGGGAGCAGGTTGACTTATCGAAGTCAACAAGTCGAGCAGAAGCAATCAGGGTGCGACCGACTGAAAGATCAGCGGATGTCACAAGAGGTCGAAAATCGACAGGAATGGTTGACAGAAGACGAGCGGCGTAGGAGGTCGGGTAGTCGACAAGTGGTCGAACTATGACACGACAAGGCTGATGAAGCCAAGTATAATGGGAAGGAGTGAACCGACATAATAGTTGATATGGGACTGTACTGCTATAGCAGGTCAGAAGGACAAGAAAGTCAAGGGACTGTACCAGTAGCTGTTCGGGGTTGCTGAGGAAGTTATTACAGTTATTGCGAGTTGGTGAAGGACCTGACAAAGGACGTCATGGTCAGAGGCTGTGCAGTACGGATAGAAGCTGACAGTGCAGATTCACAGGATTTGGACAGGATCGGTGAATGGAGGGAACGCATGTCTCGGGATTGTAGTAATCGTGGAAACAACACCTATAGAGTAGAAGAGGAGAAAAAGGCTTTTAGTCTAGAGATGAAGGGACTGGTGGAGTAGAATAGCAGAGCAGAGTGCAGAGCCGAGGGAGTTGTGAAGAGTCACACTGGTCGAGTGCAGACTGTGGAGATCAAACCATAGCTCAGAGTTCCGTGGAGAACCAAGAGAGGGTGAGGTCGCCACACAGGGAGAACACACCACAGTTACTTCTAAGTTGTAACGGCTGAGGCCGATTGTAGTTAGTTATTTGCTTACAGTTATTCTTATATTGTAACCGTTTTCAGAGAAGTAATATAAGCCAATTCAGGCATCTTGTTCTACACCTTGTTTTTGGAGCATTGTGGTTTGTGTCGTGTGTATTGTTAAGCAAGAACCTTATTTCCATAAGGCGACTTGTGTTAGTTGGTATCAGATCCCTGAGGCGAGTCCAGTTGGAGAAGTGAAGACCATACCAACCTGACCTACGTTGGTTGGTATTAGGATCTGAAAGTGTGAGGATTTTCAGCGAAAGTTGAAGATGGCTCATAGAGGCGTTAATGTCCGAGGACAAATAGCGCATGGTGCAGCAGCCATCACAGTGGATCGTGACTGTTTGACGAATGCGTCCGAACGATGCGAACTTTGACAAATGAAGTCACAGCGATCAAAGAAAACTAGAGGTGTGGTTGCATTCTTGAAGCGCTAGACCACAATGATGAGGAAGTCGAGGAAGTGGAAGCTCGGGAAGCCACAGCATAAGAACCAGAGGAGAAACTCATCAAGCTTCTGACATAAATGAGAGGCTGGGCGAAGATAGATGTGCGTACGTACTCGAGAAGTCTGGACCCAGAAGACTTGATCGACTAGTTTAGAGAGATGGAGAAATATTTTGATGTAGAGTAGATCGAGGATCCTAAATGGGTAAAGATTGCATGTCTAAGGTCAAAGGGTCATTCCTCGTTGTGGTGGGACAATGTACAGGCTGATAGACTCAAGAAAGGCAAGGAGAAATTCAAATATTGGGACAGAATGGTTACAATCAAAACCCTAAATCGACCCCTGAATAAAAAAAAGTGGGCCTCCAAGAGTCACCCTCGTTTTTATTCATGGTTAAAATTACATATTGTTTGAAATCTTGGCTTTAATAACCATTTTCACTACAAACAAAACACTAAATCAATTGTGAAGTTGAAAAGTGGTACTACCATGGCACCCCCATTTTTCTTTGCGAGGATGAAATTACATCTTGTCTAAAACTGTGTCCTTAATAGTTAGCACCATTGCAATGAAAATGTGGAAATCAGTCCTCAAATAAAAAATGGGTGGCACTAATAGCAATGTTTGTTCTATCGGTTTTCAATTGCATGCCTTTCGAAACCAAAACCTAAAAAGTATATTCAATGCTTTTAAATAAATCACTTTAGAAACAATAAAAAGAGAAATTTGATAATTAATAAAAATAGCAAATTTCAAAGCAATATTTCGTGCAAATATATTTTTCAAAATGAAATTAGTTATTTGTCTGCATTTTGTGAGCTATGGAATGATGATATGGGGATGCAACTTTTAGGTAAAGGTTTTCTGTTAATTAAAGAGGCTAAGGGATGGTATCCAAATGGATATGTTAATTTCAATGTTATTTTCAAATATTTGAGAAAGAGGGTGTAAATATATTTGTAGTTTTTCTTTTGAGGACGAGGATGTGGTTGCATCTATCCAAACCCTCCCATTGTATTATATTTTCTCCTTTGTAAATACTTAATTTAAATAAAAGAAGTGTATTTCAAAAAATAAAAAGTTATAAAAAAACATTAAATATAAAACATAATTAAAAATATATAAAATTTTGAAATCTAAAACAAAAAATTAAAATTAAAAAATTAAAAACAACGAATTAAAATAGCCACTAAAGCAAGCGTATAAATAAATAAAAAATTAGGAGCGCTCTTGTCGAGTTGTATACTTTCTTAGGAATGTTTCCTTCATGTTGATTTATATTTAACTTCGGAATGTATTTCACCTATGTATATTGTACTCCTATATAGATGTTATTATTCCTCTATACAGAAGTGTTATCATTTGTATTGACAAGTGTCGCAAGTGTCTCAAATTGCGTGTGATGGGTTATTAGACCACCAAGAGTGGGGTCGGCCCTGATTAGTATTACCATGGGTTATTAGACTGAGTTAGACAAGTCGGCCCTGCTAGTTTATTAGGCAGGTCACGTCATGTATAAATAGAGTGTGCGAGGCACTCTATTTGATCATCTCATTATTCACTTCTACACTCACCAGAAAGTGGCGCACTAGTGGAGGAGGAGGTTCAGCTGCTAGGAGGACTATCTCTATGTACTTGGGTTGAATCATTGCTCTTTCTATCTCTGAGGAAGTTGTGGGGTTTTTCACCTTTATGGTTTTCCCCAGTGAAACTTTGTGTGTCTATTGTCTCATGTGATTGCTTGGTATGATTGATATGCATTGTTATGCTTGATATGCTGTACATTTTATTCTCTTAGTAAAGATCCTAGAGTATGTTGAATTAAGGCTAAAAAATTAACATGGTATCAGAGCTAACCTGAGAACAAGACACTATGCAGTTGCGAAAACTAGGGTTTCTTGTTTATTGGGTTTCTCTCCACAGATCTTGAAAGGCAGTAGGGTATTTTGACTCTCGTCAACAAGGTGCATCTTTCTGTCCAATCAGAATTCAATTCTGGGCACTTTCATTTTTGGCCCTAAAATTTAGGGTTTCCACAAAAGTAGGAATTTCTAAAATCTGAGGACATAGCTGGAAGCGCCTTGGAAAAATTGAAGTTTAGAGCTTTGGATCAAACTTTTTGGTTGGGTGAAGCTCTGGGAAACTCAAACCCTAATTCAGCGTCCTCCCAATGAATCCAGGAAGACTAAAAGGCATTTCTAAAGGGTGAAACTTTGCAGATTTCGAATTTTGAATATACCAGGCTGATCAACTCATCAAGGCGCATCTTTCTATTGTTTCAGAAAGTTGAAATTCACATTTTGAATTTTTAGGGTTTCTCTAACAAACCCTAATTTAGCACTAGATCCAGATTTCTGTAAATCAAGTGGTAAGACCTAAATCTTTTCTATTTTCATTTGAAGTACTATTTAAGATGTCTCACCACACCAAGCTTGAGGATAAGCTTGAAGGGGCTGATAACTTCCGAGAATGGAAGTATAGGATTGGGTTAATCCTGGAAGAAAATGAATTGAACACCTACATAAGTTCTAAGGTTCCTGTCCCAGAGGAAGAAGAGGCGAAGGCCTTACATAAGAAGGACTTGGTCAAGGCAAAGAGAATCATTGCTGATTCTATCAAAGACCATCTCATACCACATGTGTCATCTCTAAAGACACCCAAAGAGATGTTTGACTCCCTGACCAAGCTATTTGAAGGAAAGAACATAAATCGGAAGATGACTCTGCGGATCCAATTGAAAGGGGTAAAGCTTCAGAACGGAGAAACCATTCAATCTTATTTCTCTAAGGTCTCTCAGATCAAGGAACAACTTGAATATGTAGATGAAGTAGTGGATAATGGTGAAGTTGTCATGACCACCTTGAATGGCCTACCTAGGTCATGGGATTCCTTCATTCAAGGAATATGTGCAAGAAGGAAGTTGATCTCCTTCAGTAGACTGTGGGAGGAATGTTCACAAGAAGAGGCTAGGCTTGTGGCCCGAGAAGAAAAGATGTGGAATGAATATCAAGCTCTCACAACACATACCAGGAAAGGTAAGTTCAAGAAGGAGTCATCTCATAACAGAAGACCTTCACACCACCATCATAAGAAAGATCTCAGATGCTTCACTTGCAATGAGAAGGGACACTTTGCTGCAGATTGTCCCAAGAAGAAGAAAGACAACAACAACAACTTCAACAACAAGAAGAAGAAAAACAAGAAGAGATATCATGCTCATGCTGCTGAGGATGATGAACCTCCCAAGAAGAAGGCTAGAGCAGAAAGTGATGATTCATCAAGTGAAGATGAATATGTTCTAATATCTGCTCTCACAGGTACTATCTCTCATGGATGTAATGATTGGATTATTGATAGTGGGGCTTCCAAACACATGACTGGGTTTAAAGAATATTTTGTAAATCTATCTGAACATGAGTCACCCCATAAAGTAAAACTTGGGGATGACTATCAATATCCCATCAAGGGAAGTGCTGAAGCCTCCTACAACCTAGACTCTGGAAAGTCTTTGAAGATGAAAGATGTACTATATGTACCTGGGCTCAAGAAGAACCTACTCTCCATATCCACATTGGATGCAAAAGGCATGAGGGTTGCATTTGTATATGGCCAAGTCCTAATGTGGCCAAAGGGTAAAACTATAGATGATGCAGTAGTGATTGGAGAGCAAGAGGGAGGATTGTACAAATTGAAGGGACAACCTGAACATGCCATGGTACATGAATCCATGGAGCCAAGTGAACTTTGGCATAGAAGGCTTGCACATGTGCACTATAGAGCACTACCAATTGCAAGCAAAGCTGTAGAGGGTCTTCCTGAAATCAAGACAAAGCATGAAGGTGTTTGCAAAGGATGTGCAAAAGGAAAGAACATTAAGAAGACATTTCAAAGCAGTGAAAGCAAAGCAAAAGGAATCTTGGAGATTATCCACTCTGATGTATGTGGTTCGATGTCATCTAGTTCTCTGAGTGGGTATGTATACTATGTCTCTATCATTGATGACTTCTCTAGGAAGACTCGGGTTTATTTCTTGAAGAATAAGGATGAAGTGTTTGATAAGTTCAAGGAATTCAAAACCTTGATGGAAAATCAAACTGATAAGAAGATCAAGACATTCAGATCCGACAATGGCGGAGAATTCACTTCAGGTGATTTCAAGAAGCTATGCAGTGATTCAGGGATTAAGAGGCAGTTGACTACTCCCTACAATGCACAACAGACTGGGGTTGCAGAAAGAAAGAATAGAACAATCATGGAAGCAGCATGGGCAATGCTGCATGACCAAGATCTGCCTATGCATCTATGGGCAGAAGCAGCTAGGACAACTGTATATGTGCAGAACATAACGCCTCACAAGATATTGGACAACAAGACACCAGAAGAGGTATTCTCTAGTAAGAAACCTGAAGTCAGCCATCTCAGAATATTTGGTTGTCCAGTATACACTCATGTTACAAAGGAAAAGACGACAAAGCTAGATCCTTCAGGAAAGAATGGCATCTTTGTGGGGTACAGTGAAAGCTTGAAGGCTTACAAAATATACTTTCCAGGGTTCAAGAAGATTGATGTCAGCAGGGATGTAACATTTGATGAGGACTTAGCATACATCAAATCAAAGAAGGCACCTGTTGAAGATCATGAAGAACGAAAGGAAAACATATTCCAAGACACCATCATGATTGAATCAATTCCAGAAGCAGATCATGAAGTTGAAGATCCACAAGAACCTGTAGATCCACCACGTGAGAAGAACTCTCACAAGAGGAAACCTGCATGGGTTATAGAGATCATTCAAGATGCAGAAAGATATGGCATTCCAGAAGAAGAACACAGAGAATGGAAGAGGACTATATCACATACCAGTTATGTTTCCCTACTCTGTGATATTATGAACAAAGAACCTTCCAATTACGAAGAAGCAACGGAAAAGAAAGAATGGAAGGATGCCATGGTCGAGGAATACCAATCGATCATGAAGAATGATGTTTGGGATGTAGTCCCAAGACCTGATGGGAAGTCTGTTGTGACTTCCAAGTGGATCTACAAGATCAAGCATGCTGCAGATGGCATCATAGAAAAGTAAAAAGCGAGATTTGTAGCTCGTGGATTCTCCCACAAAGAGGGAATAGACTATGAAGAAACTTTTGCTCCTGTATCCAGGCACACTTCCATCAGATTAGTGCTTGCCCTGGCTGCAGTGATGAAATGGAAGATACACCATATGGATGTCAAGACAACTTTCTTGAATGGTGTAGTCGAGGAGGAAGTGTATGTGGAACAACCACTTGGTTTTGAGACACATGACAGGGAGTCATATGTGTGCAGGTTGAAGAAATCCTTTTATTGCTTGAAGCAAGCTCCTAGGACTTGGTATGGTAGGATAGACAGCTTTCTATCCAGTTTGGGATTTACTAAGAGTAAAGCAGATTCCAACCTTTACTACAAGGTTGAGGAAGGAAATCCTGTGATACTACTTTTGTATGTGGATGACCTGTTTGTTACAGGTGACGATGGATTGATTACCGATACCAAGATGAAGCTTGCTGCCGAGTTTGAGATGAAGGACTTGGGGATGATGCACTATTTTCTAGGCATGGAGGTGTGGCAGAGTGCAGATGGGATCTTCCTTGGACAAGGGAAGTATGCAGTAGAGATCCTGAAGAGGTTCGGGATGATGGACTGCAAGGCCATGGCCACACCTATGGCATCAAACCTGAAGCTTATGTGTGATGCTTCATCTGATCCGGTTGATGTCACGATGTATCATCAGATGATTGGGTCCTTGATGTACCTGAAAAATACGAGACTAGATATTTGCTTTGCAGTGAACACATTGAGCTAGTTCCTGACGGATCCGAGAGGTGTTCACCTGGTTGCTGTAAAGCATATTTTGAGGTACCTGAAGGGTACATTTTTCCATGGGCTCAAGTATGATGCGAATCAAAAGTTTAACCTGCAAGGTTATGTTGATTCAGACTGGGCAGGAAGTGCTACAGATAGGAAGAGCACATTTGGGTGTTGATTCAGTATGGGATCGGGTGTGATCTCTTGGTTTAGCAGGAATCAGTCCTGTGTATCACTGAGTATAGCCGAAGCAGAGTATGTTGCATCTTGTTTGGGTAGTTGTGAGGTAGTATGGCTTAGGAAGCTACTGTCTCAGTTATTTGATCTCCCATTGGAGGCTAATGGTATTTTTTGTGGCAACCAGAGCTGTGTGAAGCTGTATGAGAACCCAGTGTTCCACGACAGGTCGAAACACATTGAGATCAAATATCACTATATCAGGGATATTGTGGAGAGAGGAGTAGTGAAGCTCCTGCATGTTGCGATGGATGAGCTAGTTGCAGATGTGTTGACGAAACCACTAGCCAGAGTGAAGTTTGAGTACTTCAGAGAGAGGCTTGGTGTTATTTAGATTGATGACACTTCGAGGAAGAAGTGATGGGACACATTTTCAGGAGCCATTCCAAGCATGGTGATAGGAGGATCCTTCCCATGGTTGTGGATGTATGCACTGGATGATGGGCATTAGGACGATGCTCCAGTTACTGCTCTGTATGCATCATGTTGGATGTTGGATATGATCGGTTGGATCATGTATATGTATATGCATCACATTGGATGCTGGATATGATCAGTTGGATCATGTAGATGTATATGCATCATGTTGGATGCTGGATATGATCAGTTGGATCATGTATATGTATATGCATCATGTTGGATGCTGGATATGATCAGTTGGATCATGTATATGTATATGCATCATGTTGGATGCTGGATATGATCAGTTGGATCATGTATTTGTATATGTATCGGGTAGATACATTGTATGATCAGGTAGATCATGTATGATGATATGCATTAGGTAGATACTTGGTATGCATCAGGTGGATGCATTGTATGATCAGGATGATCATGGATGATGAGCTTCAAGATGTTGCTCCAGATGATATGTATAAGGATGATGCTATGATGATCAGGATGATCATGTGATGATGTACATCAGGATGATGTATGGTGAGTATCAAGTTGATACTCTGTGGCCGTGGACAGGTTGTGCAGATGAGCATGTAAGTAGACCTGGGAGATCTGATAGGTTGGGATGTGTGCCCGTAATCAGTCTTGGGATTCTCTTTCAAGGCATTGCTTTGGGAGGACATATAAGTAGACCTGGGAGATCCGATAGGTTGGGCTATGTGCCCGTAATAAGTCTTGGGATGCTCTTTCAAGGCATTGTCCTATGGCATATAAGTAGACCTGGGAGATCCGATAGGTTGGGTTGTGTTCCCGTAATAAGTCCTGGGATTCTCTTTCGAGGCATTGCCATGACCACATGTAAGTAGACCTGGGAGATCTGATAGGTTGGGTTGTGTGCCCATAATAAGTCCTGGGATGCTCTTTCGAGGCATTGTGGTGACCACATATAAGTAGACCTGGGAAATCCGATAGGTTGGGCTGTGTGCCCATAATAAGTCCTGGGATGCTCTTTCAAGGCATTGTGGTGGGGGTCACATATAAGTATACCTGGAATATCTTTTCGGTCGTGCTTCGGCACATAAATGGTCCTGGGATACTCTTTCGAGGCATTGTGATGCACGTAATAAGTCCTGAGGATTCCACAGTATGGCTAGTGATGATGAAGACCTGCAGATGGTGGGCCTACATCCAGTATGAAAAAGGACTGACTCTGTAGAACTTCCTATGACGAGTAGATTGGATATTGATTGAGATAGCAGCAGCAGTGACGATGACGATGATTCGATCATGATGATCTAGTGACGATGATCCAGAGAAGAAGACTCGTGCTAGCAGATCTGTGTTTAGAAATACCTTCCTAGTTAAGAGGGAGTGTTGATGTATATGTAACTTCGGAATGTATTTCACCTATGTATATTGTACTCCTATAGAGATGTTATTATTCCTCTATACATAAGTGTCGTCATTTGTATTCACAAGTGTCGCAACTTGCATGTGATGGGTTATTAGACCACCAACTGTGGGGTCGGCCCTGATTAGTATTGCCATGGGTTATTAGACTGAGTTAGACAAGTCAGCCTTGCTAGTTTATTAGGCAGGTCAGGTCATGTATAAATAGAGTGCGGGAGGCACTCTATTTGATCATATCATTATTCACTTCTACACTCACCAGAAAGTGGCGCACTAGTGGAGGAGGAGGTTCAACTGGTAGGAGGACTATCTCTGTGTACTTGGGTTGTATCATTGCTCTTTCTATCTCTGAGGAAGTTGTGGGGTTTTTCACCTATATGGTTTTCCCCAGTGAAAATATGTGTGTCTATTGTCTCATGTGATTGCTTGGTGTGATTGATATGCATTTCTATGCTTGATATGCTGTACATGTTATTCTCTCAGTAAATATCCTAGAGTATGTTGAATTAATGCTAAAAAATTAACACTGCAGCAGCCTCACATGGCCTCCTGAGATTACATGTGGCCTATGACTTTGGATGTTATTTACATTAGGTGGTTTTTAGTAGTATGAATGTGTATCGACGTATTGAAAATAATCTAGAGAAGAAGACTATGCCTTAGGCCCTAAACAAAGCATTGAGGTATCAATACCCATAAGCAATTCCTTGAAGCACCACACATGACTTCTCCTGGAAATGTCATGGGCATTGGAGTCCTTGACATGTGAAGTGGAGGAAATGTAAGCCTTAATTGGTAGATGATGCTTCTCGGTATCAAAATCCACCACACATGACCTCCCAAGGATATATGTTTCCTATAAATTGGGATGTAAGTTACAAATTAGTAGGATTTCAACACTAGGTGTTAATCCCTAGGCCTTGGACAAGGTGTGGTGATGAATAATACGAATTGGGTTGTAAATGAATCTTCTAAGTGTATAAGGAAAATAACAATGCCTCAAACTACTACATTAGACACCTTGTAGTTTAAGTAGAGATACATGCATCATTAGAATATTTTGACCATTATTTATGAGTCTTGTATCTATTGACATGGTCATGGGAGAAAATGCAATGAAGAGACCCTAAATAAATCTTTCTAAAATACATGGCTATGAAAAACACCTCGAACCACCACAATAGACTAATGAAGGTTATATAGGATATATGTGGCGCCGGGATATTTTTAATACTAAGTAAAAGAGTCTTTGGGCCCTAGACATGATTGAAGTACAAAATGTAGGAGTTACACCACAAGGAAGATTCTAAGCATCTAAGTTCAAGAACGACACCTATTTCCACAACATGTGACCTAATAAGCATACCATTTCCCTTTGAATTGAGATATTATAAATATTAATAAGTTTTTAGCACTATATGCATGGGTTTCAAGGCCTAGTATATGGTTGGGGGGAAATAGGTCCTAGGACATGATTAATGATTAATGGAATGAGGTTCTAAGAATAACACCTCAAACCAAAACTCATGGCCTTTGAATTTGATATTTGGCCTGCAAGTGGGGTTATGTGCACCATTACAATTTGCTAACAATGGATATGGGTCAAGGGGCCCTTCACAGGGTGGTGGGAGGAAAAATATGTTTTACTCCTTAAAAGAAGATTTGCTCAAGGGATAAGAGAAACACCTTGAACCTGCAAATATGACCTCCCAAGTGTATAATTTTTGTTTGACTAGGTGTGTTGTCACCTTTTGCATTTTTGAATAACTAGGTATCGATATGAAGGATTCGACCAAGGTGATTCGATGAAACTTGTGCATTATGCTTAGAATATAACTTATGTTTGTCACTCGCCTTCAAGGAGGACTCTAAAAACCACACATGGCAGGTGCATAGGATATTTATCCTTTGAATTGCAATATATATAGCATTATAAAGATTTGAGCACCAAGGGTGGCTCGTGGGGTTGTAGACATCTCCCGAGGAGGAAAATCAAGCATAGGATTTATAGTAATGTTTCAATCATTCAAATTTAAGACCAATTCCTCTAACCATCATAGCCATAATTTTTTGTGAGTATCATATCTCTTTGAGTTGAGATATGGTCACCATTAGGGTGTTTTAAGGCCGAAAATGACACCTTCTAGGCATGTGGGGCTCGTAGTGACACTTCAATGTATATGAGGCCAACGAAGTACACCTCACATAACCACAATGGGACACTTTAAGGAAACTTTTTCCTCTCACTATGTATATAGTTCACATGAGTTATTGTATTTGAAATGTTAAAATTGATCAATATTTTCATTCACATAAGCTTTAAAATGATTCTATACCAAATTAAAAAATCAATGAAAACAAAATTGCATTCAATCAAAGGTAAATGAAAACCTCCACTAGTTCTTGAATTTAGCATTGGCCCATAAGGTTCCAATATTTGTGTTTCCCTTCAATTTATGATCACATAAGTTAATAACATGGAAACATTAGTTTAAGAAATTTTGAATACAAAAGGGCATTACTTTGGAGTTGTCTACAATAAGTTCCTCCACAAATATTAAAGAAATCAATTTTTACCTTCATAATAACGAAAAATTAGCCAAACTCTTCCTACTAGAAAGTTAGCCATTGATAAGAAGACAAAATTCATTGAAAAATAAGTGGAAACTATTTGTATTATGGGCCCTCGCACGAAGTTGAGGGACCCTTTTGGTGCAATCGTGCATTCGCGAAACGCGCGAGAATTGTGAAAATCCAAAATGCGTGAGCGTTACTTAGAACTAGGCATGGGCGGACTCCGACCCTGCCATGTCAATTGACATGTAGGCTAGCAGTCCAAAATGCGCACGCGTTTTGGTTAATACAGACAAAAAAAACAGTTCGAGGACCGTGCAGACTGTTTTACCCACTGTATCTTCAAAACCCGAAAGCTCGAGCATTTCGTCTTGCCAAAAAACTCATTGGAAGCTCAACGTGGGAGATTTGCAAGCTCAACAAGGGGAATCTTGCACGGAGGATTGGAAAGTTAAGCATCCAAATCCTTTCCTCATTTCATCATTAAAAATATAAATTTTGATGTTGCCCTAAACTAGAAATTTTTGTAAATGAAATACCACGACTAAAATTTATAAAATTTGTTAATTAACATATCTTAAATCCCTCCCTACTATCAATCCCTTAATGAATTTTACATCCACCTTGTTACACACAATGGCTCACTTCAATATCATATTCATCCATGAACTATGTACCAATCACATGCCATTCATCAAGTAAACACATCAACACATTGCAGAAGAGACACAAGATATAATCTTTGTAATTTTTTAATTTTTTAATTTTGTCTCCATAATTTCCTCATCAAATCGGAAGCCGACTTGTCAATATTAAAATCAAATTTTAATTTGATTTCCATAAACACCTCATAAATTATAAATATATATATGTATATATTTATTTATGCTTTCTTTTTCCCACCTAAACGTGGTCTTCATACCCACATCATCACCATTTTCTTTTGCTTCCAGCATGCCCACACTAGCTTGTAACTCGTGCCCACAAGGGCCATATTTATGCCTTTTAACATGCCTGCATCTAGACCTTCTTCAATTTCCTACATGGGGGTCTTTAGCATGCCTCCAGGATGCCCGCAGCTTCCACAAACATGCCCGCATATGCATATTCAAGATGCCCGCATGTCACCTTGTCCACATGCTTGCATGTCCATCAGCTTCATTCCTGGATGCCCGCAGATGCCATAAGGGATGCCCCAATCTCCTTGCCAAGTGTCAACTTCAATCTTCTTTGTTCACTTCATGCTTCTTTGTTCATGTCACTTGTTATCTCCAAGTCATCCTTGTCCAAGGTATTAGGACCAACTCCAAATGACCACAGTATGGGTCATTTGGCTCATTAGGTGTGCCAATGCCCATCACCTTGTCTTTTATCTTGTCTTGCCCATCCTTAACCAATAAAAATACATATCTATGCCACATCATCATGGTCTTTATGCTTGCATGGTCTCCACCCTTATGCCCACAAGGACCCATAATGTATGCCTGCAATGGTCATATGAAATGATATTTATGTTTGCAATGTATTCGTTCTTGCACAAAGTTTGTACATTTTTCATTTTTGAGAGATGTCATTATAGCACATGTATACGTTTTTAATTATTTGTTTTTTATTTTTTTGATTGCAGTGATGACCATGGATGCACACTCAGACATCCAAAGAGAAATTTAGAGGCTCAGAGAAATTCGAGCCTCAATTACTATTGTTGATGATAGACATCTTATGCTTGCATCCAATTTGGATGCAATGATAGAGACCTTTAGTAGGTATGATGGTGCACTGGAAGATATTTCCACATTCAGAGAAAGAAAGAGGCAACAATATCAGGATGAACTTAGCTACAAAGAAGTCAAGAAGTTGAAATTCTCAAAACAATATATATTTTCGCTCTTTAGAGATCCACGGACGGGTGAAATCCTGGATGCAAACAAAAGGCACATTTCTATTGAGTGGTGTACATATAAACCATTCATAGATAACTGGATCGACCGATGGTACATGGTGTTTGATGCACCACCACACAACAACAGGAAAATCCCCCTATATTTTTTGAGAAAGATGTACGCAGAATTTATGCTGGGGAAGCATGTTAACTATTTTGATATCTTGGAGTACCAGGGAATTGGGATGGGGATGCCTCAGCAACGTCTCGATGCGAGGAATATAGATACCAATCGCCCAATAACTCCACCTCGTAGGCATCTACCCAGGCCAGATGTGCTGCTTGCACATCAGTTGGTCCCAGAAACACGGGAGTCCTTCCTACTGTTGGCACAGGAGGTTGTTCGCCATAGCACATATCTTCAAGGTACATACCGAGCGGGGCCATCAGAGCCACCATCTATGGGTGGAGTAGAGCCGCCACCTATCGGTGGGGTAGAGCCACCACCTTCCAGTGGTGGAGGAGCATCTAGTAGTGGCCCTAGACCTTTACATCATGAGCACAGCCGAGAGTCACACCCATGAACAGTATGCGTCCATCCTTGCTTTGGTCCTTCCCAAACAGATGATACCTTTACTATATACTTTACATAGGTAAGTAAGTGGTTAATAATTTAGTGTCATTGTTCGGATATCCACATCATCTTTTTCAGGATCTTGCATGCATTTAGGGTTTGCATGCAAATTCTAGGGTTTGCATGCACTTTGCATGCATCTCAGTCACCAGGTTGATGCCTCCAACACCCTATCCACCTTATTCTAGCACCCAGGAGCTTCTTACATCAGTTCATTATCCCTCCTAGTCAGGAAGGCGCCCACTTCTCACCTACTACCAGAGAAGGGTGCACTTCTTCACCTACCACTGCAGTTCCACTTCAATTACACTCAGTTAGCTCTGATTCTCCCTGATTTGAGGCTAGTTTCACTCCCGACTGACTGTTTCACTCCGTTGGACCTCCAGATTGACTAGATGACTTGTTCTGACTTCAATTAGCCTCCCATGCGCCCTCCACTGATCCCAATTCCCTATATCAGTGCTACACACTTCAATTACACATGTTACACTCAGTTAGACTCAGATTGACACCTGGATGACTGGTTCTTGTGCATTGATGACCACCACTGATTGATGATGAGGAATCCTAGTTGGAGTCAAGCTACTCCATTCAGTGATTCGAATGACCTACTTAGGCAATTCAAATTGATCAGTCATGGTTACTGTATTGTATTGTAATTATTCACCCTCATTGGGATATTGAGCACTGATGCATGCTTTGCACAGTTTTACACCATTTTTCTGAGTTTCATCTATTGTGATTGATTTACTTGTTCATTAGATCTGCTGTGACTAATTTTACATGGTATCAGAGCCATTGCAGGGACAAGATCTCTTTTCTACAAGTGTTTCTACAAGAAGATTTGAGTGAATTTGCTGAAAAATTACAAAAAGTTTTGGCATGAAAGATCTCAAGGGCATTCGCTCCTGTGCATGCAAAGCTTGAAAATACTTCCAATACCACTCTAGAAGCTTGAGTTTCCACATAAATCCTGGATTTGATACATTGGACCCATTCAACATTGCTTGATATCCAATCCCAGGTGTGATGCAACTCTAAAAGGGTGGATTGTTCGACCTCATTGTTCTTGGTTTTATTGTGATTTGTAGGTTATTGTCTCCATCAATTGCATTCACTACTTTGCCCTTGCAAGCATTTCTACATCAGTGTGCACTCGATCCTAGAAATGGAATACTCTTCTTCAAAGCCTATCCTCACCCCATTCAATTATTTTGATTGGAAAGATGATATGGAGATCATATTACGTTCAAAAGGTTACTACCGTGTCACTCTTGGTCTTGAATTGGAGCCAAACACCTTGTCAGATAGAACCAAACACTACAACAAGCTTGATGAAGCTTATGGTCTTCTTTGTCTCTCCATCTCCAAAGATCTTCACTTTCATCTCAGCAGATTGAAGACTCCAAAAGCTATATGGGAGCAACTTGAAACACTATTTGGCAAGCAAGACGAGCTTAGGGCTTTTCAATTAGAGAATGAATTGATTGCCCTTAGTCCTGAGAATTTCGAGACCATTAATGAATTCTTCACAAAATTCAAGAACTTGAACATGCAATTGAAGAACAGTGGAGTTATCAAAGAGGATAAGCAATTGATCCTCTCCATTCTCAGCAAGCTTGGTAAAGATTATTCGGTATTTGTCTCTACTTTCAATTCCGGTCAGATAACTACCCCGAATTGGAAGATGCCTACCTTGAATGCCTTCGTTGAGTCCATCACAAAAGAGCATGATAAGTTGATTCAAATGGGGTCCATAAGCTCCAAAGATTCAGCCCTATATGTTCAAGGACCCAAGATATCGAATGGTAAAGGAAAGCAAAAGAAGGAGAAGCCCAAATTCGAACCTCACAAGCAAAGAGAGAAAGACAAACAGACGGATGCACCATCTAGTTCGAAGTTCAAGCAAAAGGGCAAAGAAGGTAACCAAAAATCTAAATGTACTTATTGCAACCGTGGCTTTCATCCCGAAAGTTCATGTATGAAGAAGACTATAGATCAAATGGCCCTCCTTTTGGAAAAGAACAACATAACTCTTCCTGACGGTGCAAGGAAGAAGGATAGGAATGATGATCATGAAAGAGGACAAGCACTCATGGCAACTGTTTCGAAGCCCACTAATCTCTTGATAGATTCGGGTGCATCGAATCATATGGCTACAAATATTGATTCTTTTTCTTCATTCGATCCAAACAACTCCATCCCCATCCATTTGGGAGATGACTCAAAAATTTCTTCAAAGGGCAAAGGTACGATTCATGTAGATCATGGAAGCTTTCAGAATGTTCTCTATGTGCCTTCCTTGGCTTCAAATCTTCTTTCTGTGTATCAAATGACACACACTGGTGAACCGAAGCAAGTTACATTCAGCCCTAATACAGTTGAAATTTCTGATATCAAAAGTGGAAGACTTGTTGCAGTCGGAAAGGCGAACCACACTGCAAAATGCTATGAGTTTTCACACTTTATTCCACTTGCAAAGCCCACTGCTCTTCGCACACATGGTAATGAGGTTAGTAGGCTTTGGCATGAAATATTTGGACATCTTAATTATAAGTATTTGCTTCTGTTATCAAAAAATTCCATGGTAGATGGTCTTCCACAACTCCGTTCCTCGAAGGGAATATGCACTGGTTGCATTACTGGGAAGCACCCCGAGCACAGATTCGACCACGGCAAAGCTAGTAGAGCTTCTACAGTTTTGGGGTTGATACATTCTGATATCAGTGTTCCACTGCCCCATACATCATTAAATGGTTCAAGGTATGTTTTGACATTTAGTGATGATTTTTTCCGCTTTACATGGGTATTTTTTCTCAAAAACAAGTCAGAAGTGCTTGGAAAATTCAAGGATTTTAAGGCTTCTGTTGAGACCGCCACTGAGAGAAAGATCAAAGCTCTTAGATATGATAATGGTGGAGAATATATCAAGGCTGAGTTGCTACAACTTTGTTCCCAAAGCGGAATTCAGATCCAACATACAGTTCCCTACACACCCCAGCAGAACGGTGTAGCGGAAAGGAAAAATCGGTCACTGAAAGAGATGGCTACATGCATGATTGAATCAAAAGGTTTGGCTGCAAATATTTGGGCTGAAGCAATCAATGTTGCTGCATACATACAGAACTGTGTTCCATATTCATCTGTGAAAGGTATGACTCCTTTCGAAGCATTCTTTGGTCACAAACCGGATGTGTCAAATTTGAGAGTTTTTGGCTCTACTGCATGGGTTAGAATTCCTTCCAAGAAGAGACAAGCTTTGGATCCACAAAGTATTGAGTGCATAATGATAGGATATGGGGAAGAATCAAAAGCATATAAACTCATGGATATCAGATCTAAAAAGATATTCATAGAGCCTAGTGTGCAATTTGAAGAACCGCTTCAAGAATTTCAACTAGTTGAGGAAGAAACTGCCGTTTCACCGCCTTCACCAGAAGAAGAACCGTGCAGTGATAATGAAGGTATGAGTTCTGATATTTATGATAATTTAGCATCACATGATGATCATGACATGTCAGGTTCAGAATACGACCATTATGATCCTCCCCAGTTACCAAAGTGGGCCCAAAACACTCTTCAATCTGCTGGTTCGAACCTTGGAAATCCTACTGATCTGAGACGAACAAGAGCAGACTTTCAAAGAGAAGGTACGACTCTTTCTATTTCTGATCCATTAATTCCTGAGATTTGTTATTTGATGACTGGTTCATATCCCACATCATACTATTTTTCCCACCGAGATCCGAGATGGAAAAGTGCCATGGATGAAGAGTACAGTTCTCTTCAAAAGAACAATACATGGGAGCTAGTTTCTCTTCCACCTGGAAGAAAATTAGTGAAGTGTAAATGGGTCTACCACAAGAAAGTTGCTGCTGATGGATCTATCAGAAAATACAAAGCAAGGTTGGTGGAAAAAGGTTTCTCTCAAGTCCAAGGAGTGGACTACACTGAGACCTTTGCACCGGTTGCAAAGATGGATTCCATCCGCCTTGTTTTGGCTATTTCCGCATCCAAGCACTGAGAAGTGCACCACATGGATGTGAAGAGTGCATTTCTACATGGAGACCTTGCTGAAGAGGTATATATGCAGCAGCCAGAGGGCTACACATCAGATCCATCATTAGTTTGCAGATTGAAGAAATCTTTGTATGGGTTAAAACAAGCCCCAAGAGCTTGGTACGCAAAGATGGACTCCTTCCTTCTTTCTCAGAATTTTCAAAGATGCAAATATGATCCGAATGCGTATATTCAGTGAGTTAAAGGTAATTTGTTGGTTATTGTACTTTATGTTTATGATCTTCTCATTACTGGTAGCACTCTTACTTCAATAAACAAGTTAAACACTGCCTTAAATCTAGCTTTTGACATGAGCGATTTGGGCTTGCTGAGTCACTTTTTGGGCTTGGAGATAGCTCAAAATTTTGATGGGATCACTATATCTCAGCAAAAATATGCTTCCGACCTGTTATTGAAGTTTAATATGGCTGAATGTAAGGCAGCCCCATTCCCATTCTTCTCAGGAATCAGTCTTGAGGAGGGAGATTCTACACCGCTTGCAGATTGCAGTATGTATCGACAGTTGATTGGTTCACTACTTTATTTGACACACTCAAGGCCTGATATTTCATATGCCATGAGTGCCGTTTCAAGGTATATGCAGCAACCCCATGAGCTTCATTGGCGAGCAGCCAAGTGGATCTTGCAGTATGTGCAAGGTACGAAACATTTTGGCATACATTATGCTGCAGATTCTGAGCTTGATTTCATTGGTTTTACTGATTCAGATTGGGCAGGTGATAGCATTGATCGGAAGTCCACTTCCAGTTATGTTTTCATGATTGGTCATGGTGCTATTTTCTGGTCCAGCAAAAAGAAGGCAGCCATTGTACTTTCTTCAGCAGAGGCAGAGTATCGAGGGGCAGTCAATGCCTGTATTCAGGCAGTTTGGTTGCAGGGTATTCTTTCTGAGTTTGGTTTTGGTGGAACTACTTCGACTGTCCTATTTTGTGACAATAAAAGTGCTATCAAGATCTCCACAGATCCAGTTCAGCGGCAGAGGACCAAACACATGAGATTCATATGCATTACATTCGACAGTTGGTGCATGATCGCACCATCATTCTGCAATATTGCCCTACTGATGAGCAAATTGCAGACATATTCACCAAGAGCTTCACTAAGAAGAAGTTCTTGTACCTCCGTTCATTGTTGGGGGTGAGTTCCATCATGGTGGAGACAGATTGATCCATTATTATGCTTTAGCTTGAGGGGGGGATTTCTTCCTACTGGGTTTTCCCTCTTTCCTCACTTAGTTTATTTTCAGCATTTTTTTGGATTATTGTATTGGGGTGACCTTTGGTCTTAGTTACCAGGGCCCCACATTATTTTTTTTGCACATCATAGTCTAGCTTGAGGGGGGTGTTCGGATATCCACATCATCTTTTTAAGGATCTTGCATGCAATTAGGGTTTGCATGCATTTTGCATGCATCCTAGTCACCAGGTTGATGCCTCCAACACCTTAGCCACCTTATTCTAGCACCTGGGAGCTTCTTACATCAGTTCATTATCCCTACTAGTCAGGAAGGCACCCACTTCTCACCTACTGCCAGAGAAGGGCGCACTTCTTCACCTACCACTGCAGTTCCACTTCAGTTACACTCAGTTAGCTCCGATTCTCCCTGATTTGAGGCTAGTTTCACTCCCGACTGACTGTTTCACTCTGTTGGACCTCCAGATTGACTAGATGACTTGTTCTGACTTCAGTTATCCTCCCATGAGCCATCCACTAATCCCACTTCCCTATATCAGTGCTACAAGCTTCAGTTACACATGTTACACTCAGTTAGACTCAAATTGACACCTGGATGACTGGTTCTTGTGCATTGATGACCACCACTGATTGATGACGAGGACTCCTAGTTGGAGTCAAGCTACTCCATTCAGTGATTCGAATGAACTCCTTAGGAAATTCAAATTGCTTAGTCATGGTTACTGTATTGTATTGTAATTATTCACCCTCATTGGGATATTGAGCACTGATGCATGCTTTGCACAGTTTTACACCATTTTTCTGAGTTTCATCTATTGTGATTGATTTACTTGTTCATTAGATCTACTGTGACTAATTTTACAGTCATTTGTAAATTATTTTTCCTTACTATACACATATATAGATTGCTAATATTTTTGATGATTTGAAAACTTGTAGGTGCTACAAGAAGGGCATGAGGTTGAAGACCTTTCCACCGATGATGCAGAGCATAGTCTACAGGCTCATGCACCATCACCAGAAGGGCCTAAGGGGCAAGAGGGGCAAGAGGCTCATGTAGCAAAACCTTCTGAGTTACAAGATGTTGTCATACCTTCAGGGACAACATCTCAGGCTGAGGTAACTATTTCAACATGACATTACTTTAATACATGTTAGTTTGTTATCACATGTTACTTAATTTATGCTACACGATCGAATATTAACAATTTTCTAAATTGTAGGTTGTAGATCCCCATCAGAGGGAAATGATTCCATCTAGTGATGTCCCCCCTAGTGGGGAGATAAGCGCTGCACAGTCCATAGCGGATCTATGAGTGGCAGAACGTTTCTTAGAGTTGATTGATGTATACAGTACATCGGTATGTATTTCACCATTGTCATTTTGTTAATACATGGTATTTCATTGACCAATGCATTTCTAACTATGTTAGTATTGGTGATTGTAGCCACCAGCCTCTATACTTCATAGATTGTCAGTAGTTGGATCTCCTCGTAGTCCAAATGTGCAAAAGGCACAAGTGTATAAGAGAGGCTCCACTCCTAGAAAGGGTGTGGATGTCCTCTATAGTAGACACATGAGAGATCCATCTACCCCTCACCTAACAAGGGTCATTGATGCTGCAGTTAGTGCCACATCTGCAATAGGCACAAGTCATACATAGGTAAGTATTTCCCCATTTGGTGATTGCATCCATTAGCGGCAGAAGTGCCCGACCCGTCTGCTCAATCCATGGTTCTGACCGGGTCTCCTCTTGTGGTGAGATGTTCATTAATGACCAAGTTTTTTTATTCAATTTACCCAAACATGTTGATCAATGTTGAATTGTTGAATTAATTGAGATATTATCTTTTATTTGCAGAGAACAACTATAGAGAGGCCTTCCATGAGCACAACGCTCACATCTATACCCCATGAGGATTTGGTGAGTGTTTAACATAAATAATTTGGCCATAAGTTAATTTTTTAAGTTTGTTAATGGTAGGGTATTAGTGCAGTTATTTGATAAAAATAATGATTTTTTTTTGGCAGACTCCTGAGATGCAAAGTGATCCCAGGGAGAGGATCGATATAGGAAAGTCGGGGAAAAACAAGCGGAAGATTGATTTTTGATGTTGCATAGTCTTGTTTATATGTATTTTGACATGTACATGTACACATTGTTGTACTTGGGGATACATGTACATTGACATGCCATTTGAGGGTTGGCTACTTTGCCATATTTTGTATTACAAACATTCAAATATCAATGCATGATACAATATATTCCATATTTTCTCTTGAGTTTCCACTTGTGCGAGTGATGATTTATCTCTTCCACAAATTGATAAATTATGCTATTGAAATTTATATAATTACATTTTAAGCAATATTTATTCTCTTACATTTATTGCATTGATCAAGTAACATCTCACCTTTGTGTTATGAAAACATTATCTTAATGGAAAAAACTAATAATATCTTTCAACAGTTCAATGAACTTAGCAGATGCATGCTAATTTGATATCTAAACCAAAATTGTGTTTTTTGTGAACTCCAAGGGTTCATCTTTGGATTATTCATCTTGATACAATCAACGCCTACAACCATCATCCTATGTGTGTGTGCATCCTCATTTTATTGGATTACTCATCTTGTGCATCCATTTTCCACTCATCATAATGCAAAAGTAATCATACAGAATCCATGGAAAATGAAATACCTAACTAGTTAAATGATATTCCTTGATAATGTTTTTTGATGAAGGAAAATAAGATGTTCATGGTCCTATGTTTGTAAAAGGGGTGGATTATCCTCATATGAAAATGTATTTAAAATTTAATGTTCTTGATTGATACAAACGATGATGTAATGGTTGTTCATTGTGATTTGGAGCTGACCTTGCTTCAATTTATTCTTTATCTATTTATTTTTAATTTCATATGCATGCCCACATTGTCACAAGTTTGGGATTCCACACAAAATTTCAAGGGTTTAAAGAAGAGATCCATTGAACATCCAAATCAGTCATGTGCACCAAGCTACAATATGCAATGTCATCATTCAAGTTCTTTAAAGGTATAATGGATTTACCATAATGAGTTAGGGCTTATCATGTTCATGGGCTTCTTCAAATCTTGTGGGCTTCAACAACATCATGGCCACAATATGTAGCATGTAAAGGTTGCAAGACCACAAACACCACATGTTAGAACCTAACTATTTTTGCAGCATAAATACCAAAACATGAAAGGGGGAGGGTTAGAAAGCTACTTGATGGATGCCCGAGATACTCTCCATTCTCCATAACTAGGTGCTAAGGCATGAGAAGAAGTGATCTAGAAGGATCCAATGTAATAAAGATAGAAAAATTCCGAAGTAAAGGTATTAATAGGCACATAAAAATGACTAAAAGGAGGTGAAAAGACCCAAAAATCTATAGTCTGCGGGAAAATATGTGGAAGGTTAAGTGTTGCGCAGGTCGGCACCATCGATTGGGCGCAGATGAAAGATCTATGGATCTCGTTGGTGATCGCATGGCTGAGTTTCCCGAAATGAATGGAAAATAGGCGGTTACGATGAGAATTACCGTCGGACAAGTGTCGACTCCGGAAGGCATCGCAAGGGGAAACGACGGTAAGCAAAACTGTCTCAGATGCATGCGACGCCGCTATGGTGGGGACAGGAGTTCGCATCAACGGCGGAGGTTCACCATCTTGGGATCTGACGGTTCGGGATAGTGAGCCTTTGTGGAGGCTCATGTTTTCAGGAGATTGATGGTGCGGAATATGAGGGAGACTAGACCAAAGGTGGTGGGGGCTATAGTTGCACGGAAGATAGTCATAAGGACTCCACTAGTGGGGAATTCGAAGGAGTTAAGTACATGGCGGAGCCCCACCGAAGATTCACGGCATTGGGGGTGATCGACGGCCTGCATTTATCATCACATCAAGGACCTGCGGGGAGGATAAGCGGCAAAGTGGTCGCGATGAGGAAACCTGCTGGACAGGTGTCAGCACCAGAGCTCGTTGCGAGGCAGAAGGGTGGTATGAGAAACCACTTTAGGTGTATGCGATCCCAACCCGTGGACACGTGCTGACAAGATTGACTGCACAGATGAGCGCTGGAAGGAGGATCCGGTGGTGGAGACAAGGGGTGGTCAAATCAATGGTTAAACGGGGCCCAGATCTTACGGCAGAGAGCAACACGTGAGAGAAGAACGGCGGAAATTGATAGACAGTTGGCGGATAAGTTCGATGGTTATGTGAATAGGATTATATATGGAAAAGTGCACGCACAAGGGTTGAAATTTTCTCCTCATCCCTGTCACAGTCGGAAGCGTGTGGAAGCCTAAGAAGATGATAGGAGGGGGTGCACTCAACTTTCAGTGATAGGCAGGCCATTGTAACCACCATTTTTTGCGAATCCAAGTCTTTTTATAGTCATAAATGGAGGAAGAACAGGTTTCTACCAGTTCTAGGGATAAATTCACCCTAGAGGATAGGGATGCCGATGTGTTTGACACATACGTTCGGCTCCCCGTCCCGGAGATTAAGAAAAGGTTGAAGGCCTTACTGGAGCAGGGTCTGGATATACATGGGGTTTTTAGGTTGTCATTTTTTTTCTTTTTCCTTGACCATGTAGTGTCTTTCCCAGAATTTGTGTCGTGGTGTTCTCAAAATTACTCAGAACCCCAAAGGATAATCATGGATGGTCGTGGGTCTAGAATCGTCTGTACAGTAGATTCCTCAGTCATTAGGAGTTCTTTTACTGTTCCTGAGTCGTGGGGCCTTGAGTTAGAGGGTTTTTATGAAGAGTCGGTCGTTTCTTTGTCTCTTCAAATTACCCCCGAAAGCCGCCAGGATTTTCTAGCTACATGTCTAAAGCCCGGCTTAGAATTCCTAGAATCCCATTTCCCTTTAAATGTCATCCTTTTTTATGACAACTCCCAATTGGTCCTATCTTTATTGGCTCAATTTCCAGGATTAGATGCAGATTTGTGGGTAACCAAAGTTCAGTTGAGTTTGCTTTTTAGGATTAGCATTAGTTCGTCGGAGTTTGAAAATGGGCTCGTCCCATCCCTCAAGTTCAAAGAATTTTTGGAAAAGAGAATACATGTACATTTGAGCAAATTCACAAATGCTAGGTATTCTAGGTATCAGATGCAACTGGTAAAAATGGTTCTATATAGCAACGTAGAAAATTTGCAGCTTTCCCCAGTACTTAACATAGATGTTTTAGAAGACAATGTCTTTAATTATGTCAACTATATTTTGTCTGATGTTTATAAAGTCATTTTTGGAGAGTAACTGCCTAGGGTGTTGTCGGAGATGTAATCAATGATGTAGTTGAAGAAATAACTGGCAGTTGGTGACTGGTTTCTGTTGAATGCTGCTACAGTGATCAGGTTGTATGGATTCGTGCACGAACCTTATATTTTACCTGCCCTCCTGACTCTGAGGGTTTTTCCCCTCAACTTCATCAGGCACAAGTTAAATTTAGAGGATGAACAATTCCTGAAATTCAAGAAAGGCACTGACGTAAAATACCCGTGGAAAGTGGGCCCTTTTCTTATAAAAAGCAAGGATGCCCGGGTAGAGGTAGAAAAATTGCTGGAAATTATGGGTTTTAAAAAGGATGTTGCAATCGCATATGATCCCTTGCACATTATTTATGAGAGGATAAAATTATGTAACCTAAGCGGTTTTGAACACCAGGAGGTGGGAGGATCGTTGAAAGGGCAGAATTTTTTGCGCTGTGAACCTGAGGAGGAGGTCATGGATTTGCAAGTAGGCGACCTTGTTTTCTCATATTTGGCGATGGACATGGAGCAAGTGCCAGACACTTTGGAAGTGGGAAGAAAAAGGGACCTGCATGAAGTTCTGGGTGCAGATGCTGAGGAAGAAAATGAAGAAAAAAGGTTTAAAGTGGAGATCTCGGATGAACTGATTGTTTTGGCAGGAAATGAGGGATGGAATGAAGACCAAGGACTCAAGGTCGAGATGCGGGATGAGTCGGTGACCTTGGATGGCAATGTTAATTGTGGGGAAGAAGAGCCTTTGGCTCCAGAGGTCCAAATTCGAGAATACAATTTTCAACATGTTAAGGAGGGAGATGAAGCCAATAAATTTCGGTCCAGGGTCGACCTGTGCAAACAGTATGAACAAAATAAACAGACCTCAGCCCAAAAGATGTTTGATTTCATGCCAAGAGCCATGAGTTTATCTAGTTTTGGAGATTCTTTGATGACTACAAGAAAAATAAGGGATAACACTTTGAACCTGGCAATATCGACGGAGGACAAAGTGACTGAAATGAAGGTCAATTGGAAGAAGATACCAGTGCCTAATAAGATCTAGTTTCATAAGCAGATTGGGGATTTCATATATGATGATTTCGTAGAAGTGTCATTGAAAGTTGATAACTTGGAGGTTGCTGTAAATAAGTTAGAAGGCCAATTGAGGCAGGAGAGATATGAAAATAAGTCCTTTCAGCAACAAGTCAAGAAGCTTCAATTTGACTTACTTAAAAGCGATGGCGGAGGGAAAGCCCGCAAGCAGCTGTTAGTAGAAAGGGATAGTCTGATTCAGAAGCTGCAGAAAAAGGGAAAGGTCCGAAATATACAGCTATTCCAGGCTCCAGAGGAGACAAACTTGGAGATAGAAAAAGAGAATTTATCTAAGGAATTGAGTGATTGTAAAGCAGGGTTGCTAAAGTTTGCTGAGAAAGAAGATAGTTGGAAAAAAGAGAAAATAAGCTTGGAAAATCAGATAAATGACTTGAAAAGTAACTTGTCCAATTTGGACATGCGGTCGTCAAGTGTGAATCAAAGTGGAGATGAAAGTGATACTAATAGCCTTGTGCAGGCTATGTCCCATATCAGTCTGAAGGATGTCTAGATTAGAGAATTGAAGGAAAAAGCTCGGATGTTGGAAGAGGAGAATAAGAAAAAGGAGGAAGAGGCGAGATCTCTGGAAGAAAAATACAACGTCCTCGGTGACGCTAATAAAAAGCTTTCTCATCAGGTTATAGGTTAGGAGGCTATGCAAGGATGCAAACATCTGGTGTGGGATCAAATTATTAAGGTAGCTGAGGAATTCAGACCATACCTAGAGTTTATGAGAGTAAAGGAGAAAACAGCTGGTGATGCTTTTACAAGTTGTGTGGCTATAAGGGAAACTCTAATCCTAAAGCCCAAGGAAATGGCACAGAATGCCATTACTTTTCTGAATGGTTTATCAGAAGAGGAAAGGACAACCTTGAATATTGGAAACAGGATCACGGCAATTACAGCGACAAGAAGGGTTCTCAGGAAGGATGCGCTGGTCAAAGGTGTGGAAGCCAAGGCCGAGGAGATAAAGGAGCAGGTAGCAGAATTCAAAGGATAGTTTGGAAAGCTGGTTGAAATGGGATTATCCACGTTCTAGGATGATAATCAGGATTTGATCTCCCAAAACGCGTATAAAAATTTTCTTTTCAACATAAGAATGGATCATGCAAAATTCAAACATCTGAGACATCTACTCATTGACAAAATACGGATGGACAAGGTTGCAGAAGATTTCAAAATCCTGAACGGGTTGGTCGCTATTGGCGAGAGACTTCCCCCAGCTTCCTATTCAGATCACATCGAGATAAGACTTATGGTGAAGGAAATGGCGAACTATGACCTTCCATCTGCCGAGCTATGAACCACCGTGGAAAGATATGGAAAAATAAAATACACACTTTGTCCTGCACAATAGCCATTGGGTTCTTTTTATTTTTATTTTTCAAAGAGTTGTTGTTATTTTCAAAGACTTCTAAAGACATTTTCATTTTTGAAAAAGTAATTTGTAATATTTTTTGAGGTGGCTATTGGGAATAGCCAGCTGGTGCAATTACTTTACTATCTTTTTGTCTTTTATTTTGAAATTTCAAATCACCTAGTAAAAAGACTGGTGTTATAGGTCAAACTTACACCTCTCCATCCGTGATCACCCTGAGCTGCTGATCACACAAAAGGACAACTTGGATGGAGGAGCATGTTGACCTTTGATGATATGTCAACTCATTCCATTTCCTGAAAATACTGGAAAACCCCAAAAAATATCATTTTAAGATATGAGCGCTACTCTACTCAAAGAGATTAGCGCCCATACGCTACTCTACTGTATAATAGTAGCGCCCATATCCAAGTATACGCTACTCCAGTGTAGCATAGTAGCGCTCACAATTCCAAATCGATTGAGCGCTAGTTGTTAAACACTAGGGTAGCGCCCTATATGCTACTTCACTGAAGAAGAGTCACGTACATCTTAAAAGATGATTAAAAAATAAATTAATTCATCAAGGAGGATTAGTTGATGGCAGTTTCCTAACTCCCCCAACTTCCTCCATAACTACATCTTGACCTGAACTACTTCTTTGATCCTATAAATACCAAGAAGGTTAAAGGAGAAAGGTTAGAAATTGGAGTTAGTGAGATTGATTAATGGAAAAACTTTGAAGAAGCTTGCATTGGAGGAGTTGTTGCTGAAGACATCCATGCCAGGAGAAAGCCAGAGCCCAGAATCTAGTTGCAGGAGCCTGCTTCATTATCAGGTATACTTTTACATCATTCTACTTTTGACAAATAAAGGTTGAAGTGTTTTTCTTGTTCCAATTTGAATTTGTTATGAAATGGCATCTTAATTGGATCTATTTTGGTCAATGCTAAATGTTAAACATTGTTTTTGTTTCTTTCAAGCTTTATATATTGCCCAAAATGTTTTGAGAAAGGTATTGTTTTTGCAGGTTTGCTAAAGGAAAGGTAGATTTGGAAGTGGAACACGGGATCAAGTCAAGGCTAGGATCAAACTTCGATTAAAAGGTATGTTCCCTATATCTACAACTTCTTTCTTTTTGTAAATGTCTCTGTAATAGCATCAATACACTTACCTATCACCCCAACCAAGTTGATAGCATTAGTTTCCTTGCTATAGGGTAGAAATGCCCGCCAACAGACTAGCGACTCCGCTGGGGAAATAGAGTTTTTGGCTTTAGGAAACTTTGTTCTTGTGTGTCTTCTCAGTTTGTTTTGACTTCTTTGATGTGTCAAGAACCTTTTTAGGTATCCCTTGCCTTTTTCTTGCCTGCTTCCATCAGTTTTTATACCTTCCAAAGTCAGTTTTCAAGCCTTTGAAATATGAGCGCTACTCTGATATATGTACAGTAGCGCCCATACGCTATTGTTCTGTATATACAGTAGCGCCCGTTTCGGCATGGGCGCGAGTTTCTCTACTACACAGTAGAGTACACTTTCTGAAGCAGTCAATTTTTGGTTTGCTTGTTTTTAGCCCCTGTTTATGATTTGCTGACTGTGCTGTAGGATCCCTTTAATGGTTGCATGAGGTTTTTAACTTTTGGTCAAGTCATAGAACCTTTCCTTAAAGTTTTTTCCATTTTTTGAGCCGCTTGTTGACCGTGGGAATTTTTGAACTATTTTTTGACTTTTTGAAGACTAGGAAGTGTTTGGTGTTGAGCATTTCCATCTTTTTAGACCCTGACTACTCATTGCCAGTTTACAAACCTGCATACTCCTGTATCTGTTGTTTGTGGTGACGTTTTCTGCTCTCTACTACCCCCATCCTTTGTTTAGGGTTTGGTCCTTGGTAGAGCCTCTAGGGTGTCTTCTTTTTGGTCAAGTTTCATTCTTCCTAGACTCATTGTCTTCTGCTGGTTACAAGTGCTTTTTAAACAGTTGTAGGCTTGTTTCATCTCTCAGTTTCTTTGTGTTAGTAGGGCAGCTTGCTTGTCTACTTGTGCTTGGCTTCGTGGTCTTGCTAGGGCTAGATACCTTAGGTCAGTCCTTTGGTGTTTTTCCCCTTTGTTTTCTCCCACTTGGTGTCCAAGTTTAGAGGCTTTTTCTTTGTAAAAAACCTATAGACTAAGTCTTTTTCGAGCTAGGGTTTCGACAGCTATAGGCCTAAGAACTTTTAGCCATACTTACACACTTTGCATATAAAGTTTTATTTGGCTTTCCATTTTTGCATAGTTCTTTTTCGTTTATGGAAAAAAGCAAAAAAAGTTGGTATTTTAAGCTTAAATAGAACTTGTTTTTGTTATTACAAGATAACTTAGCATATTTTGTATAATTTCAAAAAAGAAAACAAAATTTTTTAAGTAGGTTTGCTTAGGTTTCAGTTTTGAAAGGAAGTAATTGAAAAATGAAAAGAGTTTTGTTGTAGGAAGTTTGACTTACATTTGCATTTTTGTTTTCTTGTTATAACCACGCTCACACACCCACTACCCTTTTTGAGTAATAACAGCCCTAAAATTTACTAATAAAATGAAATAGAAACATTTTTCTTTTTAGGGTACACTACACCAACTAGTTTTGGTTAGGATCTTGGGTTTAAAACACCTTAAACCACCCAAGGTCACACATTGTGCAAAAATCGTAGTGAGAATATCATAGGTAAACCCACCTCACTCAAAATTTGCCTGGGATCTATGCAGTAGGTCATTGCGAGATCAGTTTGTGGGAATACTCCTCCTACTTGCTGTTCGAGCATACGCCAGGATTGGATTGCGTATTGGGGACTCTTTCGAGTTTCGGGCTTAGCTACCCTGCCCACACTTTCTGATTCGACCGGTGACTGTTCCCCTAGGAATTTTTGGTGTTGTGGTATCCATAGTATCAGACTCTAGGTTCATACACAGGTGACAACAGAGGGTATATCTGCTGTACCTAAGACAGACATGGGAGGAAACCCCTTGCAGGTCTTTGGGAGGGCGGTTGGGTGATTCTAGCGCTTGCACCCTTAGTCATTGTATTGTGGACCCCGGGTAACTGTCTTTCTTCCTTTGTTGATCTGTTATGGGCCCTCATCATCCCATACTCTTCTCCGGAAGGCATCTTTGTTTGCTTGGTTTGTATACTTAGGTTATTTTTTAGTTGGCGTGCTGTTTGCCCCCTAGTTGTAGTGGCCACTAGGTTCTAGTCTGTTATTTTATATTTTTAATCACGGAGAATCAACAACTCTGTAGATCACAAAGGATTCAAAACCTTCCACCAGTTAGAATAGAACCTATACAACCAGCTAGAAGACAGCGGGTAAACCCCGGTATTTTTTCAGAAATTACCTCTGAAATAGAATTGCTTGAAGAAATACTTGTAACAGAAAACCTTGAAATTGAGGTTCCTGAGGAACCACTACCCGGTACCACAGATCAACAACGCTTTAGTACTGTTGAGGTGGAAGATCTTACTTCCACGGAGTATAACACTCCTTTTAATCCTCCCTTAACCAATACTAGAATTCCGCTTCTGTCACCTGTTGGTTTCCAGCAGCCCCTTTTCAGTGCAAATCTTTCCTTTATAGGACATCTGATGTCTAACTCAGGAGGTGAACAGGGGGTTCCCCAAACTCCCACTTTAGGTATGAACACCAACACAGTTAACCCTTCTTTTACTGCTACACCTAGTCAGGCACAAACCACATCTGTGCCTACTCCATATTTTAGTTTCAACACTAGTACATTAGGTATGCCTAGTTCTACAACGATGGCATCTATTCCTACACCTATTGTTGGACCTAGCAGTATGGCCAACTGTGCAACACCTTCTGCTTCTCAACCGTTATATCAGATTCCTAGTACTTGGGTTTCCACACCTGTGGTAGGACCAAGTGCTTCTGCAAACATACCAATCATGGGTACCATGACTGCACCGTCCACATCAGCTTCTACTGGTTTCAACACCTTTGTAGGCCCTAACATGAACCAATGTAGTGTGCTCGCAAGTAACACCCCTTTTTCCTTATTCTCAGGGGGAGGGGGTAATATCTTTAACCAGCAATATGGCGGGGCTAACACCCAACCATAGTAGACGAACCAGCAAAGCACTAATCCACTCTCGTATGGGTCGGGAAATTTTAATAACTCTTTCGTACAACAACAACAGCTGGCAGGGGGCAACCCCTACCAACAAATACCTGGGGGAAACCCCTACCAACAGTTAACTGGGGGAAACCCCTATCAACAGTTGGTAGGTGGCAACTCCTATCAACACATGGTCGGGGGAAACCCTTATCACCAGACGGCTGGCGGCAACCCCTACCAACAATTCATGGGACAAACAATGGGTGGTTCCCCTTATCAAGTACCACCTTACCGGCCTCGTCTACCTTTTCTGGCAACTTTGAATTTGCCAGACCTTTCTAAACTGACAAATGATCCTGTGTGTCATAATGCCACATGGCCATCAGTTCCCACCAAATTGCCTTCAGACATTCCAAAGTTCGAAGGCAAAGATGGTGAAGACCCTGGTGACCATGTCACTACCTTTCACTTATGGTGTTCTTCAAATTCGTTGAACGAGGATTCCATCAGATTGATATTGTTTCAAAGGACCTTAACTGGTCCCGCAGCCAAATGGTACATTGAGTTACCTGCGGCTACTTTCTCTAGTTTTGGGGATCTAGCAACCGTCTTTTTGAACCATTTCCAACTTCCTGTTCAGTATGATGCTGGAACAGAACTTTTTTCTACTTTTAGACAAAACAAAGCCACTCACTTATCTGACCACATTCAGGAGTGGCGAAGACGGAAGAGGCTCATAAAGGCCAACATCCCTCTAGAGTTCCTGCTTGAGTGGTACTTGAAATCACTCCTCCCTTATATTTCTAAGGAAGTAGCGACATCTGGAGTATCCAATGAAGAAGAAGCCATCTTAAGGACTCAACAGTTAGACCTTGTATATGCACAATCTGGTTTACTGTACGAGATTATACCTGATGCACCGAGATCAAACACTGATCTGAGTAGACCCAAACCTGGACCACATGCTGACGGCATAGTGGGTTCAGTTGATTCTGCAGCCTTCGAAGCACTGACTAAACAGGTTCACGCCTTATCGGTCAAACAATCGACTGCGGATATTTCTTCCGTCACAACCTCTCCTTCTACTTCTGAGCCTGTCAATCAGGTCCAAAACAATCAAAAGGGCCCTCGGCAGCCCAACAACAAAAAGAAGGGAAAGAAAGGAGAGGGGAACCAACAAAAGCCCAAAAAAGACAATGCCGAAGAGGGTAACAAAGAAGAGAAGAAGGTTAGGTTCCCTTGTAAGCTTTGCAAGCAGAACCACCTTACTCATCAATGCCCTCTACTTGAAGAAGCCCAGAAGCTTTTAAGAGAAAAGAAGTCTGCCGTCTTGAAAGATCCATTTCCTAAAGGGAAAGGCTCAACTTCTGGCACCTCCAAAACTGGGGGCACTTCGCACGCTTCGGTTGATCAAACATTCATAAACATGGTTAACTCGGATGCACTTTTGCAAACTAGAGCCAGGAACTATACCCCAGAAACGCAGAAAAAGGATAAGGAGATTCCTGAATCCTCCACTCCACTCCACATACCTGTGGACCCAATGCCCAAGATTCCGAAAGGTGTATTGAAGAGGGCATCGCACAATCCCAACACACGGGTTGCTTCTAACTACAATGTGGTTGAAGATTTAGCCCAGACCCCTTGTGCCATGTCTACTCTAGAAGTCTTGCAGAGTTTTCCTTTACAACGAAATGCACTTCTGGCAGCTATTGGGAGCATGGAATCCTCCAACATGTCTGCGCGATTTGATATGACTGATGTCAAATACCGGTTTCCCTATCACGTTTCCCTTCAGATTAAGGTCGTCCATGGCCCAATGACCATCAGACGAGCTGTAGTAGATGAGGGAGCGTCGACTTGCGTAATGTCGATTTCCTGTTGGAAAGCTCTAGGTTCTCCTGAGTTAGTCCCTTCCAACACAATGCTTACTGCATTTGATGGCAGAACTTTCCGTCCACATGGAGTTTTGCCATCATTTAATGTCACCTTGGCCGGTAAGACAGTTGCTGTTGAGATAGAAGTTATGGACGCTCCGCTCAATTACAATATGTTATTGGGCAGGAGTTGGACTTATGCCATGCAAGCTATAGCATCAGCAGTTTTTCCAGTGGTCATGTTCCCATTTGAAGGTAAAATTGTTACAGTCGATCAACTTTCTTTCACTCAAGGAAAACACCAGACTTCTTCAGAAACCACAGTTCCTTTGGTTGATCAAACTGCCCCGGTTAAGGAGAGTTTAGGAGCAGGGTTGTATGGTTCGTTAATAGGCACCTTCGATATCCCCTCCCCTGTTCTTTTTATGCGTTCTGATTTGGGTACTGCCACCGAAACATTTACAGTCGGTTTAAGAACTGATCCTTGGATCCTTCCTACCACATCAGAACCTTTTGTGCCTCCCTCCATTGCAGAAGTAGCCTATATGGAAACTCAACATGCTACAATGGAACATATCATGACTCCACCTGTCTCTGTTGAGTCAGATATGGACTATGCTCCGGCATGGTTGCTGAATTCTACTCACTCGTTCGATTGTTTAGATACGGTTTTGCCATCTTATGAAGCCATCTTAGAAGTTATGATGGGCCTGGACCAACCTTGGGAACATATGCATCATAGGTCCTACATACTTCCAGATCTAGACAGAATTGAGAGAGGAGAATTCCCTGTGAGACCCGGTGGATTGGTTGATTTGTCATCTTCTCCTTCTACTTCAAGAGCTGTTTATGCTGAAGGAAATATGGCTAATATTTCAAGAACAATTCCAATCAACATTTCCACCAAACCCGGGGTAGTGGAAAATATTTTTATTGGTGCAGACTGTTCTCTAGAAGAGATAGTTCTATATACAAAACTTTTTAAAGAATTCTGTGACGTTTTTGCCTGGTCATATGAGGAGATGCCAGGTATTGACCCAACCATTGTGGAGCACGTCATCACGACATACCCTAACGCGAAACCTGTGAGACAAAAGCTTCGTCCCGTAAACCCTAGAAAAGCGGCCGCCATTAAGGTGGAGGTTGAAAAGTTGCTCAAAGCCGGTTTCATTTATCCGATTTACATGACGGAATGGGTTTCAAACCCTGTTCCGGTTGATAAGAAGCAAGGTACTATCAGAGTCTGTACTGACTTCAGAGATTTGAACAAAGCTTGTCCGAAAGACAACTATCCCACACCATTTATCGATTAAATTATAGATGCGTGTGCAGGACATGAGATGTTCTCTTTTATGGATGGTTTTTCAGGATACAATCAAATAGAGATCAAACTTGAAGATCAGCATAAAAAAGCTTTTATTTGCCCATGGGGCACCTTCACTTATCGAAAAATGCCATTTGGTTTGAAGAATGCTGGAGCTACTTTCCAGCGAGCAATGAATTTTGCTTTTCATGATATCAAACACATTGTGGAACCTTACTTGGATGATCTCCCGGCGCGATCTCGAAAGAGATGGGACCATCCAGCCCACCTTAGACAAGTGTTTGAAAGATGCAGACGATATAAGATTCGGTTGAATCCTAATAAGTGTGTGTTCTGTGTCGAATTGGGACGTTTACTGGGTTTCATTGTCTCTAATCGTGGTATAATGGTTGACCCGCTTAAAGTTGAGGCGATTGTAAATCTGCCTCCTCCTCGCACCTTGCGACAACTTCAAAGTCTGCAAGGCATGTCTAATTTCTTATAGCGATTTATCATAAACTACGCCAAAATTACCAAAGGTTTTATGAGGCTACTCAAACAAGATTCCTACTTTGTGTGGGACGAAGCTGCTCAAGCATCCTTTGAAGCTTTAAAAAAGGAACTCCTTTCAACACCCTTGTTGAGCCCTCCAGATTACTCAAAAGATTTTCTTTTATACCTGGCAGTGTCTCTTACTACAATTGGTATAGTTTTGGTTCAGGAAGACGATATGCTCCAAGAACATGTTGTCTACTATCTTTCTCGCGCATTGATAGCCCCTAAGGTTAAATACTCGCACGTTGAGAAGTTAGCACTTGCTGCGGTCTATGCGGTACAGAGGCTTCGTCACTATATACTTTTACGAACTACTATTGTGATAGTAGAAGTCAATCCTTTCCAGTACGTTCTCACACGACGAATCATCGGTGGGAAATACAATAAATGGATTGTGATCCTACAGGAATTTGATTTGGTATTCCAATCAGCCAAATCGAAAAAATCACTAGTGTTCGCTGAGTTAATCTCCAAATTTCCAAGTGACCTAGAACGCATTGAAGAAGAAACATCATTTCCTGATGAACATATTTTCCTCATTGCCTCCTCTGACCCATGGTACGGAGATATATTAATATATCTCCAGACTTTGAGGTGTCCTACCACTTTTTCCCAAGAAGAGCGACGCAAGCTCAAAAGCCATGCGAAGAACTACCTTATCATCTCAGATACTTTATATCGATGTGGGGTAGATTCCATTTTACGACGCTGCTTAACTCGGGAAGAACCCGAAGCAGTATTAAATGATGCCCACAGTGGAGCTTGTGGGGGACATCTTTCCGGGTTGGCAACAACTCAGAAGATACTGCGTGCCAGATATTTTTGGCCCACGATCTTTAAAGATTGTGTGGAAGCAGTGAAACACTGTCGACCGTGTCAGTTTTTCACTAAGAAAATGAGGGCACACCCAGCTCCTCTTCATCCTGTAATTACAACAAGTCCCTTCACAAAATGGGGGGTTGATTTCATGACATGCAATCCAGTTTCAGCTGGAGGACATCATTACATCATCGTTGCCGTAGACTACTTTACCAAGTGGGAAGAGGTAATGCCTACTGTTAAGGCAGATGGAGAAACTACCGCTTATTTCGTGTTTAATCAGATCATAGCATGGTTTGGCATACCTAAAGAGATAGTGACTGATCATGGCAGTCATTTCCAAAATAACATGATGACTGAGTTATATACAATGCTTGGTTTTCGACAAGAACATTCGTCTTCATACTATCCTCAGGCGAATGGACAAGTTGAAGCAGTGAACAAAACTTTAAAAGTCATACTACAAAGAACTGTTAATGCCAGTCGGAATAACTGGCACATCATGCTATACCCGTCTCTTTGGGCTTACCAAGCCAACATTAAGACTGCCACCGCTTTCTCTCCCTTCCAACTTGTGCATGGGATAGAAGCAGTTGTGCCGATTGAATGCGAGATTCCTTCGCTAAAACTAGCCATTCAGTTACTACCCGATACTTCAATACTCGAAGAACGTTTGTTACACTTAGAACATCTAGATGAACAACACCGAGATGCGCTTACAACAAATGAGGTTCACAAAAAATGAGTCAAAGGACAGTACGACAAATCCGTCAAACCTAGGGTTTTCATTGAAGGAGACTTGGTCTTACTTTGGGATCAAGACAAAGAACCCTTAGGACCTGGAAAATTCAAATCCAGGTGGCTCGGACCTTTTATAATTTCTAAAGTATTGAAGAAAGGTGCCTACGAATTGGTAGATTACGAAGGTAATAAGTTGGCCGAGCCTAGAAATGGGCTCTACCTGAAGAAGTATTACGCTTAGGCTAAAGTACTTTTTCTTGTAACATAGCTGTATATTTTTGTAAAGCTAGTTTTTGTTATGCCCATTAGGTGATATTATGTGTGTTTCGTTTCGTGTACCAGATGTCAACCGAACATTTCCTAGGATTTGCTGATGGTGCCAGTCGCCACACCTGTCAGTTGGCTGCAGCAGCTTGGGTCATTTATTCACCCGCTGACCAACTTATCTCTTCGGGGGGGGTTTGTTTGGGACCTACCACGAATAATGTGGCTGAATACAGTGCAGTTATAGAACTTCTCCGAGATGCTCTCAGTCATGGCATTTCGTACCTGGAGGTAAGGCTTGACTCACAATTAATTGTATTTCAGTTAACAAGTGTCTATCAGATCAGGGATCCAGGATTGCTACGTCAGTTTCTACGAGTTAGACTATTGGAAAGACAATTTCATTCTATTAGATATGAACACATTCCAAGAAGTTTAAACACTTTAGCTGATTCATTAGCAAACTATGTGTTAGACTGGCATTTGCATCATACATTATCATAAACAACATTGCACACATAAAATTAAAACGCATACACATGTAAATAACCGATATTGTATATAACCGATACTGTATCAAAAAATATGAGTTTTGAGTCATGAGTCGATCAAGTCAGGTCATAAAAGTACAAAAGCTGGGCATAGTAGCCTCAAATATATACATAGAATGTTTTCTTCTCCTATGGAGAAGGAGGGACCTCCTCATCATCTACCACATTGCGATAGCATATCACTAGTCTAGCAACCCTCCGCAGCAACCTAAGCCATGCTGGGGGCACCCCAACAACATCTTCCTGCATATCAACAGGTATCTGGTCCATACGGCATGCAGGAATCTCATGAGTCAACCGACTCATTTTTCTCTCCAGGGTTCCCAACATAGCATCCGCTGTGGTAATATCAGCTGGCCTCACATAGATGGTAGGGTGGCCCTTAGGACGAACAGGCCCAACATCTGCATTTGACACTTGATTAGAACTTCAAAACTCATTCATAAAAATCAAATACTTGAAAAAGTTTGAAAAAATTAAATAAATTCTCAAAATTTAAACATACCAATATCTCCCCAGACTCCACCTGGAGAAAGCACCAGCTCTGGATCGTGACAGAAATCCAATCCAGCATAGGGAAACTGCTCAAAGGCGGGTACTTGCCTCTCCCACCACCCCCAGAAGTCATCAGTATGGTAACAATAGTGACTTTCCCCACCACCCTGGCGGAGGAAAATGTCACCCCAACGGCCTAATCTGGGCTCACGGGGGTTAACCTGTGGCAGAGGCATCCCCAAACTAATAGCAGGCATCCTCTCGAAGAAGAAAGTACACAAGATACTTCCATACCCAAAATTCTTCATTGAGCCATATTTGCAACCTGTCAACTGAGACTTCATGTTTGCCAACAAACTGGTACACCAATCATAAACGTGCCCATGCAAGCATTGTACACCAATATGCATCGAATGCCTGGAAGCTAAGTGTTGTGATGCACTACCGGTTACCCGGTTGATCATGCTCACTATCACTTTCAGAGGGAGACCATCAATAGTTGAAATCAGGACTTGGCTTCCCGATTTTTCTGCTCCAGCAACACAGTATGTATTCACATATTCTTGCACTGATCATGCACCCAAACGAGAAGACCCCTTCAGATTGATTACGTCTCCTCTCCTTGAGAGACCGGTAATAAAGTATATGTCCTCAACGGTAAGCTCAAGAGTTTTCCCGCGGATGATGAAGGTATTAGTATCGACATCCCAATACTGAATCAGTCTTCAAAATAGTTTGTTTAATGCCCGCATGTTTACGGTTCGATAAACTTTCAACAAACCGCATCTTCGGAGTGCATGGAGGGTAGCCGGGTCTTGCATGGCTAACCTATCCATGTCTTCATGCTCCCTTTCCCTCCATTGTAAGACCATCCTGCACAAAAACCAAATTTTTTTTTGAGTCTCGACGCTTGAAAGTAGCTTTGCAGGTATGTACGCTACTGTGTATACTACACAGTAGCGTGTAGGCGCTACTCTGTTTAAGCAAAGTAGCGCCCATTGAGTTTGTACGCTACTCTTGTGTATACACAGTAGCGCCCACGCATAAAACCTTATGAGCATTGCGTTGCAATCTATTTTTGCTCAAAAATTGAAAAATAAACCATTGAAATGCAAGATAGGTGGATTTCTACTTACTTGGTGGAGGAAGTTTGATGTTTGGATGCCCGGTTCGATCGCAATGGAGATTGGAAATTTGCAAAAGTTGCCCCAATTTTTGCCCTACAAACAAATTGAAAATTGATTTTTAAAACAATGAAATTATATATAAAATTGGATTTTGATTTTTACCCATATTTGTTAATTTTCCATAGTTTCAAAATTTTCAAAAAACCCTAATTAATCAATTGAAACACACAATACGGTATAACACTGATCCAATATCAATTTTCACTTAATTTTTGTCGGATTTGTCTCCTAAGCTCAAATTTCTTGATGATAGATCTTGTCAGTTAACTAAATATTCCAAATTCATATATCATTCGAGATTTTTGCCGCATCGACTAATATTTTGTTGAAGACCTAGGTTTGGCAGGACATGAAGATATGATCCCAGAAGCTGAGCTTTAAGTCATTTTAAGTTCTTGTTTGGACTATTTAAACCTAAACAAGATTGTCGAGCAAGCTTGTCCTATTCGAGCTCGTTAAAGTAATTGAAGGCTCATCCACTCAGGTATAGAATTACCCCTTTTCCGGGCCTCAGTGGATTAACTATGGAAAAGGTATACTCTAGGTATACTCCTGTATGCGCTAGAAGAGTTCTCCTTTCATTGTTTTATACTTTTTCAGGGGAGGAGACTAACTGTACGAAAAAGGACCTTTTGGAGTCTCTCTTTAGGGTTTTCAGACTCTCTAAACATGAAAATACCAAGCGAGCATTCACCTACTCGGGCTCGATGTGAAATCCACGAGAGGGTAAGTAGAAGACTGTTTAAGTTTTTCAACTCTATAAACAAGAAAACGCCACCGAGCACAGACCAATTCGGGCTTGATATAAATCCATGGATAGGTGAAAAGAGGATTGTTTAAGTTTTTTAGACTCTATAAGCAGGAAAACACCGGCGAGCATTAATCTGCTTGGGCTCGATACTAAAATCCACGAGCAGATATATGGAGTTATTGTTTAAGTTTTTCAGACTCCTTAAAATTGAAAACATCGACGAGCAAGAACAGATCTCGGATCGATATTAAAATCCAGAGATCAGTACATATAGAGTAATCTTCTATCTCTTCTTCGAACTCTCTAAATTATGAAGAAGGTACTGAGTCTTCCTCCAATGGGCTCGTTAAATTTTTTACATGGTTGGACCTACTGAGTTTTCATTATTTCTTGGAGTCATTAAAACAACAAGAAGGGTATTCTTTTATCTAAAAAGAATAAGGAACGGGAAAAACATATCATATCTTCATTATCAATGGCAGTTTCAGTCAAGTTCTATCCTTGAACACAGCACCTACTTGAGTCTATCTTGTCGGTTGGGTTTAGTTTTTGGCCTTAGGGTGAACCTTTCCTCTGAGTTATTTACTCCCCTGGTTGGTTATTCTTCCAACCATATGGAGGGTCTGTTAATGTCTCTTACATTTCAGACTTATTTACCCCATTATGTTAGAAGCTGCCTGAGTCACTTTTGTGTCGTGCTCACTGTTCAAGGATATACCCTGTGTCGGCCATTTTGCAGTTTACCTTGACCTCATGTGTCGGCCTTCCTAGTGTCAGTATTGTTACATATTATTCCATATCAGCTCTTACCAATTGAGTGTTCCTTGAGTTGGATGATGGAGGATGCCTTAAGGCCTCCCTTCCACCGAACTTCTTCCCATTGACACCAAATCATTATTCTGGGATTGAAGTTTAGAGTTTCGGTTAGTACCTTAGAGATTGCAGTCACCAGTGGCAATTTTCCTCGCTGTTGAATGATGAGAATACATCAATGTCTCTTCTTCAACAGGATTCCCAAGTGTTCGACTCCAAGTCCATCTATTCACATTTGGCAAATCGTACTTGGTACCTTGGACCCCATCATCATTATCGGTGGAAGTCCTCGCGTTTGTTAACGATATATATCAATGACCGGTAATCAAATGATGCCCTCTATGTTCGACTATCAGCTCATCTATTCACATGGTTAGGGTTTGTAGCTAGGGTCGTTGTGGGATGAAGACCTTGGGATTTTGGAAGACATTACCTCATTTTGTTATTCACCCAAGTTGCGCAAGACTGAGCCTCACTGATATTTGGCTCTCCATGAGACATAGATCCAGTTTGTTGTTATGGCTATGATCTCTCAGTTTGACATGGATCCACGCTTGTATTTCAAGTGGCCATGCTGTATATACATCTCCTTGTTATGTATCGGAGATCATGTTGTATCACACTACACATCTATCAGATGTCAAAAATGTATTTGCTCACTGACCTTGATCTTTGTTGCAGGTTTCTTGTGACTTGTTTTCTGCGGTTCTGTGCTCCTCCTCTGGCTTTGGATTGTAATGTATTTCGGCCATCGTTTCCCTCTGACCTCACAGATTAGGGGGCATCTGTTATAGGTCAAACTTGCACCTCTCTGTCCGTGATCACCCTGAGCTGCTGATCACACAAAAAGACAACTTGGATGGAGGAGCATGTTGACCTTTGATGATATGTCAACTCATTCCATTTCCTGAAAATACTGGAAAACCCCAAAAAATATCATTTTAAGATATGAGCGCTACTCTACTCATACGCCCATATCCAAGAATATGCTACTCCAGTGTAGCATAGTAGCGCTCACAATTCCAAATCGATTGAGCGCTAGTTGTTAAACACTAGGGTAGCACCATATACGCTACTTCACTGAAGAAGAGTCGCTTACATCTTAAAAGATGATTAAAAAATAAATTAATTCATCGAGGAGGATTAGTTGATGGCAGTTTCCTAACTCCCCCAACTTCCTCCATAACTACATCTTGACCTGAACTACTTCTTTGATCCTATAAATACCAAGAAGGTTAAAGGAGAAAGGTTAGAAATTGGAGTTAGTGAGATTGATTAATGGAAAAACTTTGAAGAAGCTTGCATTGGAGGAGTTGTTGCTGAAGACATCCAAGCCAGGAGAAATCCAGAGCCCAGAATCTAGTTGCAGGAGCCTGCTTCATTATCAGGTATACTTGTACATCATTCTACTTTTGACAAATAAAGGTTGAAGTGTTTTTCTTGTTCCAATTTGAATTTGTTATGAAATGGAATCTTAATTGGATCTATTTTGGTCAATGCTGAATGTTAAACATTGTTTTTGTTTCTTTCAAGCTTTATATATTGCCCAAAATGTTTTGAGAAAGGTATTGTTTTTGCAGGTTTGCTAAAGGAAAGGTAGATTTGGAAGTGGAACACGGGATCAAGTCAAGGCTAGGATCATACTTCGATTAAAAGGTATGTTCCCTATATCTACAACTTCTTTCTTTTTGTAAATGTCTCTGTAATAGCATCAATACACTTACCTGTCACCCCAACCAAGTTGATAGCATTAGTTTCCTTGCTATAGGGTAGAAATGCCTGCCAACAACTGGTGAATGTAAAAAACAGTTAGGCTTGTCTTGCCTGTTTTTGATAGTGGTGGATATGTTTTGATAGGGTGGAACTTTGTTATAACTGTTTTTTTGTATGAGTAGGTCGAGCAGGAAGCCGTAGGTGGCTATATATGTTAAGTAATTGAATGAAAAAGGGTTGAAATTTTTTTGGAGAATCATATATTGCTTTATGTAAGACATTTTGAGTTATCTTGAATTAAATTGACAGAGCCGAGTAGGTGTTTTATCAGGGATTCCTGTGTTATTGGTCTTGTAGTCTGTTCTTTCTTTTCCCATGTGAATTTTTCTTTCTTTCTTTGTCAGTCCATTCTGTAATTGATTATTCATGTTTGGTTTAGTGTAGTATCTGAATGGAATTCATAGAGATTATGCTCCGTTCTGATCATACCAAGCATTCCACAATTAGTTTATGCTAAAGTCGATATAGAATTCATGTTTACCATGCTTTATATTGATGGACTGTTCATTTCTCTTCTAACTCACCAACTGAAAGCTTTTTTACTGTGAGCTGGTTTCTACCTTGCCCCTGTAAGAATGTATCTGCAAAGTATTTGTCAATGATGTTCATGTTTTGTTTAATCTGACTCCATTGGCCCAATACAGATCCATGTTGTTTTCCAACCACAATTTATAAAAACGATATGCCCTAACAGAAGTCTGGCCTTCTGGATGTGCTTGAATGATTATCTTGAGAAATGAATGCTGTGTGTGTTTTCATTGTTGACAACTTTGATTATTTCCTGTCTTTCATAAGTTTGTAGAGAGAGCCCTCTCTGATGGTGTTGGGTCAGTAGCACATATATGAAGTGGTTAGTGGTTACCCCGACTTGCCCTCTCCCACAACCTAGGGGGTACAATTTGGGTGTTAACAAATTGGTGCCATTGTCGGGGAGAGAGTGTTCGACATACCTCGGAGAACGAGAAAGAAGTTTGAGTTTCAGAGAAAGAGAAATTTCTGTGGGAAAACAGAGGCTTCCAAAGCTTCAAGAAGGTTGTGTATTTTTGCCTTGGCAACTCCACTCTTTGAGATTTGTATTCAAGGAAGACTCCACTGAGGAAGACCAACAAGCCAGAGTCCATTCCTGAAGAAGCTTCAAAGGGCATCATGGCCTCTAAAAAGATCCATACTAGAGGTAACCCTTTTTCCGAGATTCTGCTAGGAGTGGATAATCCAGAAATTTTTCTTAGACATAAGACCAGAAAGGATAAGGCTAGTACCTCTAGCAGTGAAAGAGTTGTGTCTAAAGAAGAATCATCTATTTTTCATGAATTAAATATAGAGATGGACATTGGAAGGCCTTTACTGAGAACAAAGTCTAAATCACATCTAGAACTAGGTGAAGAAAGTTTGAATGGCCCTGGGTCATATCTGTTAGATCCTGTTTGGTGTGGATTGCAGAATACCTCCGAAATTGAAAGGACTAAGCCTTGCTTTCAAATCCCTATATCGCATAGCATAAACCTTGCAAATAATCCTGCTCAGAATATTCTCCTGAATACCCATCCCCTTGTGCAGAATATTACATTACCCATGGCTGCTAGATTTGCTCCTTTAGCCTTACCGCCTGTCCTGCATGACCTCCCTCAGAACTATGCTCAAAGGATTGTCTCTTATGATGGAGAAGGGGAATTTTCAGCCAAGCAACATGTAGATAGATTTGAGGATTTTGCTGATTTGGAAGAGGTGGATTATCATGATGCAAAGATGAGACTCTTTGCTCAGAGTTTGTTTGGGGAACCCAATAAATGGTTCAGGCAGCTGCCAAATGCTTCTATCCATGATTTTGCAGCCTTTAAAGCATTGTTCTTAGAAAGGTGGGAAACGATAAGGAGTCCATCACTAGTTCTTTCTTAGTATAACCATTTGAAGAAAGGGGGTTTTGAGTCCGTCCATGAGTTTTCTACTAGGTTTATGAAGGCATACAACTCTATCCCAGATGATATGAGGCCCTTAGTAGGTGTTGCCAAGCTCCATTATGCAGATTCCTTTGAAGGATATTTCTCATGCACGTTGAGAGAAAGGAAGTCACCCACCCTACCTGCCATGTTGAAGGATTCCATAGAAGTAGAAGCAAACATTATGGCTTCAGGGAAGATGAAAGGTAAAGCAGAAGATGATAAGAAGAAACTAGAAGTACATACCTCTACTTCCACCTCCTCCTCTACTAGTGATGCTAACTTTAAGACAATGATGAAAAGTATGGAAAAGATGATGGATAGGTTAGCCCTGGATAATAAGCCTCCTGGTAGAGAACAGCCTGAAAATCAAATAAGAAATCCTAAATTTAGAAGACCACACCCCCCTCAAAGAAATCAGAGACACCCTGATGACCAACAGATAAGCCCTCCTTTCCCTAAAAATTTAATGGATCAAGAAGGACATGAAGATCCCGTAGGGGACCATATTCACCACTTTGATAGCCTGGACCAGGAAGTATTTTTTACCAAAAGGGAACATGATTTTTTCACCGGGGAAAGCCCTAGCCAAATTCCCGAGCTAGATTCTGAACAGTACCAAATGGGTTACCAAAATGTTGTAGATGACATTCAAAGGAAAATAAAATTAAGAAGTCGGGATATAACAATAAACAAGGGACAACCTGGTAAAACTCAGTCCCACAATACTCAGCCCAATGTAGAAAAGGAAAAGGAGAACCAGCAAGAGGCTATTGCACAGAAGCAGCAGGAGATTGTTGCGCAGAAGGCACAGGAAGATAAAGGGAAGCATTCCAAAGAAGTTAAGCAACCAGAGGTCATGGAGGTGGCGAAGCCTATCTCAACATTCAATCTGAAGGTTGAACTGTCCAAGGTAAAGATCTCTATCCCATTCAACGAATTGCTTAATAATAATGAATATAGGGAAGAGATAAATAAGCTGGTGAAATGGAAGACTGATTGTCCGAATGATATGCTAGAGGTGACGGAGGATGCTCCTACCATAATTTTTGGGTCCAAACTTGAAGAGTCAGACGATGAAGAGGTTTCCCCTTTTTATTTGAGTCTGAATCTCCATGGTAAAATCTTACATAATGCACTAATAGACTCTGGGGATTCCAACAATTTGATGCCTAAGTCAGTATTAGATCAGTTGGGGTTAGAAGTCACTAGGCCATATAAATACTTGTACTCATTTGACTCCAAGAAGGTGAAATGTTTGGGGTTGATTAAACACATGGTGGTGACTCTTTCCTAGCTACCTGCTAAAAGTATCATGATGGATGTTGTAGTAGTTGATGTGCCTGTGAAGTTTGGGATGATGTTGTCAAGGTCCTGGGCTTTGAAATTGAGAGGAACTATGCAGATGGACTTATTTTATGCCACTATACCACTTTTTGGGTGCAATAGAAGATTGTATAGAGAGAAAAGGATGGCCTATGTGGTCAGCAGCATAGATAAACCTGAAAATCACCCTATATATGATGTAGACACAGATATGGGCTCCTCTATTTTATTTAATGATGGCCCACATATTGATCCGGAACCTCCTTTGTACATTGAAGTTAATGAAGATAAAGAGTTTGCAGCAAGATATGAAGCTTCTGAAAGGGTAAAAAATGAAGAAGGTCTATTGTCAATGTATTTTGATGGGTCCTTAAGCAAGAATGGTGTAGGAGCAGGGGTCTGGATTATACCTCCCGATAGGGAATCCAAATCTTTATCATACAAGTTAAATTTTGAATGCACTAACAATGTGGATGAATATGAAGCTCTACTCCTAGGATTACGAGCCCTGAAGGATCTAGGAGCAAAAAGGATATATGTGTTTGTAGATTCAAAGTTGGTAGTAAACCAAGTAAATGATAGCTATCAAACCAGACATCCAAGGATGAGGGCGTACAGGAATGAAGTCTGGGATATGTTCGGGAATTTTTTCACAGAACACAAGATCAAAGTAATACCTAGGTGTGAGAATCAGGTGGCTGATTCTTTGGCCACCACCGCTAGAGGGTTTAGGACACCAATATTTTCCCAGGAAAAGTATGAAGTAGAGGTGGTGAACAGACCTTCTATTCCTGACAATTCCAAATACTGGAAAGTGTTTGATGATGACCTACAAATTAAAAGGTTCTTAGAGTTGTCTAATGAGTTTGCAAATGCACAGATTGACACAGAGAATGAGAACTTGGAGGGGTTAGTAGACGAAGAACAGTCAGGAGATGAAGAGACTGAAAGCAAAGGGTGGAAAAGTATGCTGGGTGGAAAGGATATCATTCAGCTGAAGAGCAATTACATACCTAAAGGTTTGATACCTTTGGAGAAGTTGTTTGACTAGGATGACATAGCTAAAAACACCAAGTTTGAACCTGCTAGTGATGCTGTAGAAGACCAAAATATAGGCACTAAAGAAGAGCCTCGGATGGTGAAACTGTCCAAGAAGCTGCAGACTAAGAAAAAGGAGCAATATGTAGAATTGATGAAGAAATATGCTAATGCTTTCGCTTGGAGTTATGAAGACTTAAAGGAGTATGATACCTCCATAATACAACATTCCATTCCAATCAAACCAGGGGAGAAGCCTTTCAAGTAGAAGCTGAAAAGGATCAATCCAAAACTGCTACCTGTGATAGAAAAACAAATCAGAAGATTGTTCAATGCTAAGATCATTGTCACCTTAAGGTTTTCCCAATGGATAGAAAATCTGGTTCCTATAAGGAAGAAGAATGGGGAGATCAGAATCTGCATAGATTTTAGAAACCTTAACAGGTCCTCACTCAAAGATAATTACCCTTTGCCTAAGATAGAACATATCTTGCAGAAGGTAGTGGGGGAAGAAAGGATCTCTACCATGGATGGTTTTTCGGGGTACAATCAAGTTAAAGTATAACCAGAAAACCAAGAGAAAACTTCCTTTACCACTCCTTGGGGAACTTTCATGTATGCGAAGATGCCTTTTGGGATAATGAATGTAGGAGCCACTTTCCAGCGTGCAGTGGACATAGCATTTGCTGAAGAGAAGGATAAGTTTGTGGTGGTGTGCATGGATGGAGCAGGTTTTCAAGAAGTGCAGGAAATATGGTGTTTCTCTTAACCCAAAAAAGGTCTCATTTTGCATTAGAAGAGGCCAAGCTTCTAGGGCATATTATTTCTAAAGAGGGTATCATAATTGATCCTGAGAGGGTTTGCGCTATTCATAAAGTTGGGGATCCAAGAAGAAAGAAAGAGGTGCAGTCCTTCATTGGACAGGTGGGTTTCCTAAGGAGGTTTGTTCCAAGTTTTGTAGAAATCATGAGGAATATCACCAACATGTTGAAAAAAGAGAATCAGATTAAATGGACTGAAGAAGCTAGGGATTCATTTAAGGGCATCAAGAAATCTATCACTGAGGGTCCAGTATTAGCAAGTCCCGATTTCTCCAAGGATTTCCTTTTTTTTCCTATGCGTCTGAGAATACAATAGAAGGGGTGCTGTTGCAAAGGAATGCCCAGAATGTTGAACAACCAATTGCATTTTTCAGCAGAGTGCTGAGAGATGGAGAACTAAAATATGATATCATGGAGAAACAAGCCTATGCCCTGATAAAGTCTCTAAAGGATTCCAGGGTCTACATCGTTCATTCCCACATCATCGCCCATGTTCCAAACAGTGTTGTAAAGAGCATCCTCACCCAGGCCGACCCCTAGGGAAGAAGATCCAAATGGATTGATGTGTTGCTGGAATATGACGTGGAAATAAATCCTACCAAACTGATAAAAGGACAAGGTTTGGAAAAATTAATGGATAAAGCCAACTGTGATTCTTTGCAGCTGAATTTCTTAGAAGACTACCCAGATCAAGAGGACACATGAGTACATGTAAAGCTAGAATTATTTGCATCCCCTTGGTATGCTGACATTGTTTATACATTGCATAATTTGCAAGCTCCCGTGGGGTTGAGCAAAACCAAAGCCAGATCTGTGAGGCTGAAAGCTGCCAAATATTGTATTATGAATTAGTTTTTGTATTGGAAGGACCCAAGGGGTGTGTTGCTGAACTGTTTACTAGAGGATGAGGCTCAACACACCAAGAAGGATTTCCACAAAGGGGATTGTGGTGGACATCTTTCCTGGAAAGTAACGGTCAACAAGATATTAAGAGCGGGGTTCTATTGGCCTACCATGTTTGCTGATGTGTATAAGAAGACCGTCACCTGTCACCAGTGCCAGATCTTTGAAGGCAAGAGGAAGGTTGTTTCACTTCCCTTGCACCCAATCATAGTAGAGGCACCTTGGAAGGTTGAGTGTTACATAGGTCGACACCGTCAATTGGGTGCAGATGAAAGATATACAGCTCTCGTTGGTGATCGCATGGCCGAGTTGCCTGAAATGAATGGAAAATAGGCAGTTGTAACAATAATTATCGTTGAACAGGTGTTGGCTCCAGAAGGCATCGCAAGGGGAAAGGGCGGTAAGAAAAACCATCTCGGATGCATGCGACATTGCTATGGTGGGAACAAGGTGCTCGCATCAACGGTGGAGGTTGACCATCTTTGGATCTGACAGTTTGGGATAGCGAGCCTTTCTGGAGGCTCATGTTTTCAGGAGATCGACGGTGCTGAATATGAGGGAGACCAGACCAAAGGTACGTGGGGATATAGTTGCACGGAAGATAGTGGTAAGGACCCCACTGGTGGGGAAGTCAAAGGAGTAAAGTACGTGGTGGAGCCCCACCAAAGATGCACGGCATTGGGGGAAATCGATGACCTGCATTGATCGTTGCATCAAGGACCCGAGGGGAGGATAAGCGGTAAAGTGGTCGCGATGAGGAAACTTGCTGGACAGGTGTCAGCACTAGAGCTTGTCGCGAGGCATAAGGGTGGTATGAGAAACCACTTTAGGTGTATGCGATCCTTCCTTGTGGACACGTGCTGACAAGATGGACGGCACAGATGAGTGCTGGAAGGAGGATCCAACGACGGAGACAAGGGGTGGTCAAATCAATGGTTAAAGTGGGCCCAGATCTAACGGTAGAGAGCAACACGTGAGATATCAACGATGGAAATTGATAGATAGATGGTGGATAAGTTCGATGGTTATCTGAATAGGGTTATATATATAAAAGCGCACGCACAAGGGTTGACATTTTCTCCTCAGCCCTGTTGCAGTCAGAATATTCTGGATGTGTGGAATCCTAAGAAGATGACAGGAGGGAGTGCGCTCAGCTTTTAGTGACAGGTAGGCCATTGTAACCACCATTTTTTGCAAATCCAAGTCTTTTTATAGTCATAAATGGAGGAAGAACAAGTTTCTACCAGTTCTAGGGCTAAAGTCGCCCTAGAGGATAGGGATGCCAGTGTGTTTGACACATACGTTTGGCTCCCTGTCCCGGAGATTAATAAAAGGTTGAAGGCCTTACTTGAGCAAGGTCTGGATATACATGGGGTTTTTAGGTCATCATTTATTTTCTTTTTCCTTGACCAGGTAGTGTCTTTCTCGGAATTTGTGTCGTGGTGTTCTCAAAATTACTCAGAACCCCAAAGGATAATTATGGATGCCCGTGGGTCTAGAATAATCTGTACAATAGATGCCTCAGTCATTAGGAGTTCTTTTACTGTTCCCGAGTCGCGGGGCCTTGAGTTAGAGGGTTTTTCTGAAGAGTTGGTCGTTGCTTTGTTTCTCCAAATTACCCCCGAAAGTTGCCAGGATTTTCTAGCTACATGTCTAAAGCCCGACTTAGAATTCGCAGAAGCCCCTTTCCCTTTAAATGTCATCCTTTTTTATGACATTTCCCAATTGGTCCTGTCTTTAGTGGCTCAGTTTCTAGGATTAGATGCAGATTTGTGGGTAACTGAAGTTCAGTTGAGTTTTCTTTTTAGGATTAGCATCAGTTCATCGGAGTCTGAAAATGGGCTTGTCCCGTCCCTCAAGTTCGAAGAATTTTTGGCTTAGAGAATACATGTACAGTTGAGAAAATTCCCAAATGCTAGGTATTTTAGGTATCAGACGCAACTGGTAAAAATGGTTCTGTATAGCAGTGCAGAAAATTTGCAGTTTTCCCCAGTACTTAACACAGATGTTTTAGAAGACAATGTCTTTAATTATGTGAACTATATTTTGTCTACTATTTATAAAGTCATTTTTGGAGAGGAACTTCCTAGGGTGTTTCCGGAGATGCAATCAATGATGCAGTTGAAGAAAGAACTGGCAGTTGGTGACTGGTTTTTGTTGAATGATGCTACAGTGATCAGGTTGTATGGATTCATGCACGAACCCTATATTTTACCTGCCTTCCTAACTCTGAGGGTTATTGCCCTCGATTTCGTCAGGTAGAAGTTAATTTTGGAGGATGAACAATTCTTGAAATTCAAGAAAGGCACCGATGTAAAATACCAGTGGAAAGTGGGCCCTTTTGTTATAAAATGCAAGGATGCCCGGGTAGAGGTAGAAAAATTGCTGGAAGTTATGGGGTTTAAAAAGGATGTTTCAATCGCATATGATCCCTTGCACATTATTTCTGAGAGGAGAAAATTATGTAACCTAAGAGTTTTTGAACACTAGGAGGTGGTAGGATCGTTGAAAGAGCGAAATTTGTTGCGTTGTGAACCTAAGGAGGAAGTCGTGGATTTGCAAGTAGGCGACCTAGTTTTGTCAGATTTGGCGATGGACGTGGAGAAAGTGCAGACACTTTGGAAGTGGGAAGAAAAAGGGACCTGCATGAAGTTCTGGGTGCATATGCTGAGGAAGAAAATGAAGAAAAAAGTTTAAAGTGGAGATCTCGAATGAACTGATTGTTTTGGCAGGAAATGAGAGATGAAATGAAGACCAAGGACTCAAGGTCGAGATGCGGGATGAGTTGGTGACCTCGACTGGAAATGTAGATTGCGGGGAAGAAGAGCCTTTGGCTCCAAAGGTCCAAATTCGAGAATACAATTTTTAAGATGTTAAGGAGGGAGATGAAGCCAATAAATTTCGGTCCAGGGCCGACCTGTGCAAACGGTGTGAACAAAATAAACAAACCTCGGCCCAAAAGTTGTTTGATTTAATGCCAAGAGCCAAGTGTTTATCTAGTTCTGGATCTTCTTTGATGACCAGCAGAAACATAAGGGATAACACTTTGAACCTGGCAATATCGATGGAGGACAAAGTGACTGAAATGAAGGTCAATTGGAAGAAGATACCGGTGCCTGATAAGATCCAGTTTCATAAGCAAATTGGGGATTTCATATAAGATGATTTCATAGAAGCGTCATTGAAAGCTGATAACTTGGAGGCTGTTGTAAATACGTTAGAAGGCCAATTGAGAGAGGAGAGATATGAAAACAAGGCCTTTTAGCAACAAGTCAAGAAGTTTCAATTTGACTTATTTAAAAGTGATGTCTGAAGGAAATCCTGCAAGCAGTTGTTAGTAGAAAATGATAGTCTGATTCAGAAGTTGCAGAAAAAGGGAAAGGTCACAAATATACAGCTGATCCATGCTCCAGAGGAGACAAACCTGGAGATAGAAAAAGAGAATTTATCTAAGGAATTGAGGGATTGTAAAGCAGGGTTGCTAAAGTTTGCTGAGAAAGAAGACAGTTGGAAAAAAGAGAAAATAAGCTTGGAAAATCACATAAATGACTTAAAAAGTAAATTGTCGAATTTGGACATGCGGCTGTCAAGAGTGAATCAAAGTGGAGATGAAAGTGATACAAATATCCTTGTGCAGGCTATGTCCCATATCAGTCTGAAGGATGTCGAGATCATAGAATTGAAGGAAAAGGCTCGGATGTTGGAAGAGGAGAATAAGAAAAAGGAGGAAGAGTCGAGATCCCTGGAAGAAAAATACAACATCCTCGATGACGCTAATAAAAAAATTGCTCAATAGGTTATAGGTCAGGCGGCTATGCAAGGATGCAAATATCTATTGTAGGATCAGATTATTAAGGTAGCTGAGGAATTCAAACCATACCTAGAGTTTATGAGAGTAAAGGAGAAAATAGATGGTGATGCTTTTACAAGTTGTGTGGCTATAAGGGAAACTCTAATTCGAAAGCCTAAGGAAACGGCATAGAACGCCATTAATTTTTTGAATGGTTTATCAGAAGAGGAAAGGACAACCTTTAATATTGGAAACAGGATCACGGCAATTCAGGTGACAAAAAGGGTTCTCGGGAAGCATGCGTAGGTCGAAGGTGTGGAAGCCAAGGCTGAGGAATTAAAGGAGCAGGTAGCATAATTCAAAGGACAGTTTGGAAAGCTGGTTGTAATGGGATTACCCGTGTTCTGGGATGATAATCAGGAGCTAATCTCTCAAAACGCGTATAAAAAATTGCTTTTCAACATAAGAATGGATCATGCCAAATTAAAACATCTAAGACATCTACTCATCGAAAAATCCGGATGGACAAGGTTGTAGAAGATTTCGAAATCCTGAACAGGTTGGTCGCTATTGGCGAGTGACTTCCCCCAGATTCCTATTCAGGTCACATCGAGATAAGGGTTATGGCGAACTATGACCTTCCATCTGCTGAGCTATGGACCGCCGTGGAAAGATATGGAAAAATGAAATATAGACTTCGTCCTGCACAATAGCCATTGGGTTCTTTTTATTTTTATTTTTCAAAGAGTTGTTATTTTCAAAGACTTCTAAAGACATTTTCATTTTTGAAAAAGTAATTTGTAATCTTTTTTTAGGTTGCTATTGGGAATAGCCATATAGTGCAATTACTTTACTATCTCTTTGTCTTTTATTTTGAAATTACAAATCACCTAGTAAAAAGACTAGTGAATGTGAAAAACAGTTAGGCCTGTCTCGCCTGTTTTTCATAGTGTCCGATATGTTTTGATAGGGTGGCACTTTGTTATAACTTTTTATGGTATGAGTAGGTCGAGCAGGAGGCTTTAGGCGGCTATATATGTTATGTAATTGAATGAAAAAGGGTTGAATTTTTTTTGGAGAATCATATATAGAGCCGAGAAGGTGTTTTATCAGGGATTCCTATTTTATTGGTCTTACAGTCTGTTCTTTCTTTTCCCATGTGAATTTGTGTTTCTTTCTTTGTCAATCCATTCTATAATTGCTTATTCATGTTTGGTTCAGTGTAGTATCTGAAGGGAATTCATAGAGATTATGCTCCATTCTGATCATACCAAGCATTCCACAATTATTTTTTTCTAAAGTCGATATAGAATTCATGTTTAGCATGCTTTATATTGATGGACTGTTCATTTATCTTCTAACTCACCAAATAAAAGCTTTTTTACTATGAGCTGGTGGCTATCTTGCCCCTGTATGAATGTATCTGCAAAGTATTTGTCAATGATGTTCATGTTTTGCTTAATATGACTCCATTGGCCCAATATAGATCCATGTTGTTTTCCAACCACAATTTATAAAAACGATATGTCCTAACAGAAGTCTGGCCTTCTGGATGTGCTTGAATGATTATCTTGAGAAATGAATGCTGGTGTGTGTTTTCATTGTTGACAACTTTGATTATTTCCAATCTTTCATAAGTTTGTAGAGAGAGCCCTCTCTGATGGTGCTGGATCAGTAGCACATATCTGAAGTGGTTAGTGGTTACCCCGACTTTCCCTCTCCCACAACCTAGGGGGTACGATTTGGGTGTTAACACCACCAAATGTCCAAGGGCCCAATTTCACCAAGACAAAGACTTCATTAAAGTCATGAGCATGTTTGAAGGCTTCTTCAAAATTTGTGTGGGCTTCATGACCCTATTAAGCCACAAATGACCATAGAATGGGTCATTTGGCCCATTAGGTTTTCCAATGGCTCCAATGCCCACAAATGTGCCTTGTCATCAATGCTGGATTATCATGCTTGCTTGTCTTTAGGTCCTTCATGCTTGATACTTGCCAGTTTGTCATCGATGCTTTGTCATCAATGCATCATCCATATTATCAAGCCATGTCACCATCATACTAATCAATGTCTTCAAACTTGTCCATTGTCTTTTCCAACATCTTTCCATTGTACCATGTCCATTTTCCATGTCAACAACCTCTTGACCTTGGTCATGTCATCATACCCATGTCCAAATATAGTGGAACACTAAGGAGTTGTTAAATGATGTGGCACACTAAGGACATAGAAATATACCAAGGGTGAAGTGTGGTAGGTTTGATGGCCACTCCTTGAATGTCTAGTTCTAGAATCAAAATAAAAAAATTTCAAAGTTGATCCCCGTGTGAAAAAATTGCGCACTCCCTTACTGAGAAAAACCCTAGTTTCGAAAATGGACCTACAAGATGATACCTAGGCCATGGGAATGGTGGAGAGGGGCACCCCTAGCACTATCCCGACATCCTAATTCCAACCAAGTTGACGGTTTGTCGATTCGATCCATGGTCGTCATTCTATGGCTCGTTCTATCTCGCATCCAAAAGCCCTTCAAGGACACCTGTTGGATACCTACCGAGGGCATAGAATGATGACCGTGCAACAAAACCAGGTTCCGAGGATTCCTGCAAGTGTGTCTAGGAAGGCTCTAGCCAGGAATGCTAGCCATAAGTGCACAGTGGATTATTTTTCCATGTTGACCCTCGTGTGCAAAATTTGCACACTCCCTTACTGAGCAAAACCCTAGTTTCCAAAATGTACCTACAAGGTGACACCTGGGCCATGGGACTGGAGGATAGGGGCACCCCTCGCACTATCCCAATGTCCTGAATCCAACGAATTTGATGGTTTGTCGATCTGAGCCAAGGTCATCATTCTATGGCTCGCTCCGTTTTGCATCGAAAAGGCCTTTAGGGACACCTGCTGGATACCTATCGGGGGCATAGAATGATGGTAGTGCCACAAAACTGGGTTCCTAGGATTCCTACAATTGTGTCTAGGAAGGCTCCAGCTGGGAGCGATAGCCATAAGTGCCCGGTGGATGATTTTGCGAAGTTGACCCCCGTCTTCAAAAGTTGCACACTCCCTTACTGAGCAAAACCCTAGTTTCCAAAATGTACCTACAACGTGACACCTGGGCCATGGGAGCGAAGGATAGGGGCACCCCTAGTACTATCCCTATGTCCTGAATCCAACGGAGTCGAAGGTTTGTCGATCCGAGCCACGGTCATCATTCTACGGCTCGTTGTGTCTCGCATCCAAAAGGCCTTCAGGGACACCTGCTGGATACCTACCGGGGGCATAGAATAACGACCGTGCAACAAAACCATGTTCCGGGGAGTCTTGCAAGTGTGTCTAGGAAGGCTCCATCTGGGAGTGCTAGCCATAAGTTCCAAGTGGATGATTTTGCGAAGTTGACCCCTGTGTGCAAAAACTGCACACTCCCTTACTGAGCAAAACCCTAGTTTCCAAAATGTACCTACAAGGTGACACTTGGGCCATGGGACCGGAGGATAGGGGCACCCATAGCAGTATCCTGACGTCCTAAATCCAATGGAGTCAATGGTTTGTCGATCTGAGCCACAGTCTTCATTCTATGGTTCGTTCCGTCTCGCATCCAAAAGGCCTTCAGGGACACCTATTGGATACCTACCGGGGGCATAGAATGACGGTTGTGCAATAAAACCAGGTTTCGGGGAGTCCTGCAAGTGCTTCTAGGAAGGCTCTAGCCAAGAACGCTAGCCATAAGTGCCCGGTGGATGATTTTACGAAGTTGACCCTCGTGTGCAAAAACTACACACTCCCTTACTGAGAAAAACCCTAGTTTCCAAAATGTACCTACAAGGTGACACTTGGGCCATGGGATCGGAGTATAGGGGTACCCCTAGCACTGTCCCGACGTCTTGAATCCAATAGAGTCAACGGTTTTTTGATCCGAGCCACGGTCGTCATTCTATGGTTTGTTCCGTCTCGCATCCAAAAGGCCTTTAGGGACACCTGCTGGATACCGACCGGGGGCATAGAATGATGGCCGTTCAACAAAACCGGGTTCCGGGGAGTCCTGCAATTGTGTCTAGGATGGCTACAGCCAGGAACTCTATCCATAAGTTCCCAGTGGATGATTTTTCCAAGTTGACCCCCGTGTGCAAAAATTGCACACTCCCTTACTAAGCAAAACCCTAGTTTCCAAAATGTACCTACAAGGTGACACCTGGGCAATGGGACCGGAGGATAGGGGCATTGCTAGCACTATCCGGATGTCCTGAATCCAATGGAGTTGACGGTTTGTCTATCCGAGCGATGGTCGTCATTCTATGGCTCGTTCCGTCTCGCATCCAAAAGGCCTTCAAGGACACTTGCTGGATACCTACCGGGGGCACAGAATGACACTCGTGCAACAAAACCGGGTTCCAGGGAGTTCTGCAAGTGTGTTTGATAGTTATATTTGTGTGGATGTTGGATGGGAATCTTATGGTGAAAAATGGGATGGTGATGGTGACAACATGGGTAGGAAGAGCACGATGGTGATGTTCATGGTGTCATGGTGATGGTGACAATGACCATGGGGACAGTGATAATGAGCATGAAGATCATGATGGTGCTAGTGAGCATGAAAATGGGCATGAGGATGCAGATATTATGGTTTACTTAGATGGGAGAAAAAAACAAAGAAAACAAATCCATGACGAAACATGTGCAATTTATCAAGTTGTACCAAGTCTATGCAATTTATCAATCTATGAAGCTATCAATGTATGGCTGCAATAGTCAAAATATTAATGTCAATACTCAATGAGACCACGAAACAAAAACATAGCATACATGTAAACCACATACCTATAAAAAAGTACTTGATAAAACATGAAAACCACATACCAGATTACCTACCTATGGTCATTCAACTAGACCATCAGGATCACCTTGAATACCAATGGTTTCCTTTAACCTCTCGTGCTCGGAATAAGGCAATAAGTATCATGTCTTTGATTAGTTCTTCCTTGGCATTGTTTGCAGCTGGAGGTTTGTGCTAATAACTAAGTTTGTATAATGGTATACAATCTCACCTGGTCTCTAATCTTCATATGTATACCCTTTTCTATTTGCTTAGTGGGAAACCTGGTTCAAATATTCTCCCTTTATAACCATCGACCCAATCGGAAAATAAACTCCCTCAGAGTCCTGCAATGGGACATTTAGGGTTTGCTTCCCCTCTAAGAAACGTGCTAGCCAATAGTCAGTGCGCCATGAATTGCATCTCGGGGAAACCACTGCGTATATGTGCCATGGAGAAAATATATTTCCAACGTTTTAGTCAACTAATTGGACACAACTAGTTGTCAAAAATATCAAAAATATACACAGCTAATTAGACACAACTAGTTGTCAAAAATATAAAAATATTAATCAAACCTGGTTGTACGAGATCTGATATGTGGTCATAGTCTGGTGAAATACTTGATTGGTCCTCCTCCAACTGGGATAATTCTGTAGCTATCCATAGACCAATGGGGAGTGATACACGGTCCCACCTATCAACCCAATCCATGGATTCACATTCGTCCCATTCACCACTACTGCATGGAGAACAAAAACATGACAGTTTCCTTGTCCACATTTCAAGTATAGCATTGTCTGACGTTCTAACTGAATGAAATGCATGAGTTCCTTGGATCGTCTTGCACTCATATTATTGTGAATGATCTAACCACATGTGCTTTCCTGGTTGAGTGATCTTCCTTCCTTCTTGCTCCCTCCCCCATGACTGAAGCACACCATTCAATGATGGTTTTTTCATTTCGGATGATAGGTCCATATGTGAACTTCATTTTTTTCCTACGTAATGCAGTCTTTATGCACGCACCTGCTCGATCATGTTCACCTTTTCCATGTCTGGTCTCAAAATAGTTCCAAATATGTGGCACCTTGTGCCTTTTGTGGAGCATACACAACCATTGGAAGACACCGGCATTTTTGAATTGCCATGCACAACCGTCAGACCAAATACAATGTTGTTCCGTCTGTATACTGTTATCCTTCAAGTGATTGTAGAACATTTGAAAGCTGTGTTGTACAAAATCCAAGTCGTGACACCTGTAATCACTTATGTAGAAGTGATACTCCTTCAATATAACCCTGTTGTCTTCAGTACTATTTGCCCCATGTCTATAGGTGATGTGGACCATTAGGTTGACCTGGTCCGAGTGATAGTATTGACTCTGAATCTCATTTTGCAGTTGAAGAGTGTAGTTTTCTGCAAAATCGACCACTGACAGGATAGTCCTGATAGGAAATGTATCCCTGCACGTTCTAAACTGTTCATATTGCCAACGAACCACATGCACATGCTTTACATATTGTTGTGTCTTTTCAAATAATTCCTCCATGAAGTCGCAAACCCATACCTAGTATATCAACAATAAAGACATTATAGAAATAGATTGTTACATATGAAATTGCAATCTGAAGAAAACTAGTATCCAATAGCTCATTACCAACCTGAGAAGTGACCAATTGTATTTTTTTTCTTTGGTTCCCTCCATCAATATCATACGTGACATATTTGAATGACTGCAAGTTCACCTCCTACCTCCCAAGTTCATGCTCATCGGTCACATGTATGTATTTTTCCAATAATGCGAATCCACCACACCCTCGGCATGTCCCATCTAAGCAATTTTTGTGATAAAATGTGCAATCATTTGGCCTGCTACACAAAATGCTATGAATAAAGTCTCTAGATGGAATCGGTGGTAATGCAGCTAAGCATTCTTGCACAAGAGTGTTTTGCAATACACGAAAAATATATGTATATGTGTCTTAATAGTAACCATACTCAATGTGGTATCGACAACAACATTTGTTACGAATTGTGTTTATTTTAACATACCATGGTTTGCATTTTTCAAAGGATCTTTGGACCAAGTCAAGTTCGTTATGTTCATTCCTAAATCTCTCATATAATTATGTTTGTGTCATATCAAGAAAATGTTTAATGTGTGGCTCACAATCCTTTGAACCCCTTCTCAATTTTAATACATCTTTTTGGTTGGAACAGGGTCTAGTGTTGTCATGCAAAAATGCTTGCACTAATCCCTTTACCACATCAATGAGATTCATATTAGAGCATTGCAACCTGCCAATGAAGGCCCAAACATCTGTTTGACCAATTTCAAGTTGTTCTCTTCTAACACAATACCTACAAAGTGTCTTCACATTCAAATTAATAATTTTGGATGTAGGTTTAATAAAACAAAGTGCGCTAGTGTTTTTTCTCATGACTGATTGAGACAACACACAACGAGCCACATTGCGATCCTTTGAGCGAGATTTCTTTCCAATTGTACTAAATGCATCTACTAAACTTTTAACAATATGAGAACTTGGTTCTAACTTTTTGGTCATCTTTATCTTTAACGTTCTTCTAACAACAACCATATACCTAGATTTTAACAATGATAAAAATAATTTGCACTTGTCACCATCACATTTAGAATCAAAAAAAATTTCAAGTATTTGTCGAGTTTGATAAGCAATAGCACGTTTAGACAACGTACCTTCAAGTGAACTAATGAGAGTTTCATCGACCTATATACGTTTCGGATTTCTTAAGCATTCAGTTGCTAATGGAGGTAAGGGTGTTGGAACTAGAGGATGTACAACATCACCAGGACACTTCGACGTTTCAACAGGAGCCTCTTGTCTTTCATTCTCTTGGACGGTCTCCATAAAATTTGCTTCTTCCATTGTAAATCCTCCACTCAATGCCTCTCTAACTTCATCGCTTGTATAACCACTACCCAACAAGTCATTCACTACCATATTCTGAGGTTGACTTGATGTCAGAATTGAAATGTTGGGTGCTTGTTCATCAAATGTTGTTGAAATTGAGGGGCCCTCTAGTGAATTTCTTCGTGTTTCTTGAGGTGGATGGGTAGGAACAACCATGGCATCATCTGCGGTTGGAATTGGATGAGTTTCCATGGAATGCCTTCGATTCCACATGTCCAATATTTTCTTTTCTCTAACTTCTTCCATTGTTTATTGAGGATTCTCTTTCCTTTATGATTTCCTTTTTCGATTGCGTGAATTCCCCATGACCACAATGAGCAATACTAAGAAAATAGATTCTAGAGGTGTGCTCAACTATTCAAATATCCAAATTCTTTCTCAATTGTGAATATAGGTTCTTCAAGCTTGCTCAATTGTCAATATAGATACTACCTCAATTGTGAATATAGATTCATCAATCTAGCTCAAATGTGAAAGTATTTAGTTTCTACCTCACTCGTGAATATGGAAAATACTTCACTTGTGAATATAGATTCTTCAAGCTTGCTCAATAGTGAATGTAGATTCTTCTTCAATTGTGTTCATATAGATTCATCAAGCTTGCTTGACATTGTGAATGTAGAATCCCCTTGAAGCTTGAAATTGTGAATGTAGTTCTCCTCTTGGAGCTTGAAATTGTGAATGTAGAATCCTCTTGAAGCTTGCTAACTATGAACGTGGAATCCTCAATTCCAAATGCTACTTGTAGAATCCTCTTCAAGCTTGTTGATTGTGAACATAGAGTGTCTTGAGCTTCCTCAATTGTCTTGAATCGTGATTGTGAAGTATGCTGTTGTATGGGAGACGGAAAGAGGAAGAGAAAACACAGGATTTCGGGTATAAACATTTTTTGGAGAATTTTTGCACAGACAAAACGCGCACGTGTTCTGTGCAAACAAAACGCGCTTGTGTTATGGACAAATAAAATGCGCTCGCGTTTTGAGAACATTAAAAATAATCGTAGGCATTTAATATGTTTGGTGCACCGCTAAATAACGCCTACTTGCACAAAACAAAAGAGCGTTTCTTCATGCAAAAACGCGCTAGCGTTATTGTAATCATCAAAACGTTATTTAATAGTTTCTATGGGTTAGGGGGTTAAATAGGGATTTGGTGTTAGGGGCTTAGGGATTAGAGATGGGTGGTGTTTAGTTAGGGGTAAGGGGCTAGGAGGGGGGTTAGTTAGGGGTAAGGGGCTAGGAGGGGGGTTGGCGCGGGGGAGAGAGAGAGAGAGAGAAGGGGGGGAGAGAGAGAGGTGTAGAATCCAAGAAGAAAGGGTGAGAGAGGGGGGGTTAGTTAGGGGGAAGGGGCTAGGAGGGGGAGAGAGAGAGAGACTGAGAGAGGGGTTTAGTAATGGTTGGGGGGGGAGGAGGGAGGGAGAGAGAGAGGATGAGGATGATGAGTATGATGATGATGAATATGGAGATGACGACGATGATGACGATGACGATGATGGTGATGAAGATGATGATGATGACGATGATGATGATGATGAGGATGATGATGATCAATCACCAATCATCAATGGTGATGATGATGAGGATGATGAGGATGAGGATGAGGATGAGGATGAGGATGAGGATGATGATGGTGATGATGGTGATGAAGATTATGATGATGATGGTGATGATAATTATGATGATGATGAAGATGGAGATGACGATGACGATGATGATGATGATGATGATGATGGTGATGAAGATGATGATGATGACGATGATGATGATGATGATGATGATGATGATGATGATGATGATGATGAAGATGAATATAACGATAAATATGATGGTGATGAAGATGATGATTTTGATGATGATGATGAAGACAATGATGATGATGATGATGATGATTATGATGATGATGAAGATGGAGATGACGACGACGATGATGATGATGATGATGATGATGATGATGAAGATGAAGATGATGATGATGATGATGATCAATCACCAATCATCAATGGTGGTGATGATGAGGATGATGATGATGATGATGATGAGGATTGTAATGTCCCAAAATAGTAAAAATTTAAAATTTGTACACTACGGCAATAAAAGATGAATTAGAGATGATGATTATAAAATTAACTTCAGCACTGATAAAAGAATAAGAAACATACTGGTATTTGTTTGTGATATTTAAGAGTTTCAATAATTTCTAGGTATCATAGTCTCACTGGTTTGGTGATCTCTTAGTTCCGCGGAAGCGATGGGTAGAGTAAGGTAATTTGCTGTACCTATACTAAAAACACTTTCTTACTGTTTTTAAGAAGTCATGTATATGATTTACAAAATTCTAAATGTCATCTTTAGGAGAGATGTACCCTTGATGAGGAAGGTTTAAGGCCCATGATGGAACACTGGTATTTTGACGGAAAAAGTACCCCGACAGAGCTACCGAGACGTAAGGTGTAAGCAATGGGAAAAATCTGACTGACTTAGCGAGTTTTGCTAATACATTCTATTTGTACATTATTTGCAGGTGTACCTATGAGGACATCTACTTCGAAACCCTAATAGTTAATTAAGCATAAATATTATAATAGTTGGAGTGTTGGCGCATTTGCATTACTTGTTGGTGCTAGGAAATACTTGTTGGTACTTTACAACAATGGTTGGACTTTGCAACACTTGATGGTATATGATAACATTTATTGGACAATGCCTTGGTTAAACAACGACTTCCCACTATAGGGAGTAGGGTCGTGTATTGAAATATGTTGGGGTTGGTGGTAACATTAAATGTAGGTCTACGATGTCACATGGCCCTGCTTCCAGCTATGCGTGGGGTTTTCCCTTGGGTTTTACACCATCGAATTCTTATTTTCATGTTTCACTTGGGTTATGGAGAATGCTTGTTGAGTCTGAGGAGTTTGTGCTCAGACCCGAGCTTTGTTCGTGGTCTTAGCTATCGTTGGTTGCTTGATTGAATGCGTAGAGGGGAAAGAAAAATGAATGCTACAGGTAAAATGACCATGTCTTGAATTCAAGCTCATTCAGTAATAATTTTAACCAGCATCTACCTCAATCTTTAACCTCGTTGTGGTGTCTTCGTGGCAGGTAAGAAATGTTCTGCTATGCTTGGACTGCTACCAAATTTTCCAGCCACTGTGGTGTTTGAATGACTTGGGAGAGGGTAAGTTTAGGTTTCCCAAACCCTTATTCCTACCTCTCGTATCTCTACATGGGTAATGTTTTGCTATTTGGGATTCGTGTTTGCCCATTGGATTTCTGTAATTTTTTGGTAAATCCCAAGAGGGTCGCCTTTGGCTGGACCTGTTAATGTATGATTCTAATGTAATGGCTGGGGGGTATCCCTGTGGAATTTTGACTATAATGTGGCATTTTTAAGTCACTGGTACTGAAGGGGTTTCTATGCTTGTGTAGAAGGAGATACTGTCACATGTGTAAATTTGGGGATTTTGGACACTCATATAGTGACCTGCATTTATTGGTTGATATATATTGGAATGGAATGTGCAAATATTAAATATCTGCATTTTTATTTCTAGGAATACGTGGTTAAAATGCATGAATCTTCTGCGTGGTTATCGTTTTCCGTTTCTAAAGGTCGTCGGTTGAAACATCTTAGTTCTGCTATTTTTGGTATTGTTTGACTGTTTATTTAATAATGTGTTGTTAGGAATAATCGTAACCCAAACGCTGGTGTCTCTATGTGCGTGAGGACAATTTGTCTAGGGTTCTCACTGCTTCATTTTCTGATGATTGAAATAAAATAGATAGGGATCAAATGGATTTCTGCGTAATTCGCTACACGAATCTCAGTCTGTTTTAATGTTGCGTTTTGATTTCTAAGGAAATGTATGTGGTATCCAGGGTTTGCCTTCTGTATGTAGCGTCATTGTCCTAATTCTTTAAACAATTGATTGGGTATTTGGAAAGGCCTCTTAGATTCGTATGATAAAGATGAAGCCTCTCTCCAAAATCTAGTTTGTGTAAGAAGATGAACCTATAGCTTTTAAAACTATGAAAGAATTGTTTTGGATTTGCAAGCATACTAATGAAAAGATAATGGGTTTCGATCCTTGTTCTGCATTTGCTTTTAATGAGCTGTTGTGCTGATGCTAGAAGATAACATATGTATTGGTTAATAGTAGATTAGGGTTCTGCATGTTAATACTATGTTGAGTCTAAAGGGTTTGACTTGATGGCTTGAAAAACATAGCTAAGGGTGTCGTCGATGTTTGAAAAGATTGGAAAACATATAAGCTACTTTTACTATTGAGAATAGTGAATGATACGATTTCTAAGGAAATAATATGGGAATGTAAATTCTGTTTAAAATGATAGATCTCTAACATGCTTACGTTTATCTTTCTAAATTATTCTAAGAGAACTAACAGAACTGAAAAACATGAATATAATACTAGTAGCGTTCTATTTAAACAATGCTGCCAAGAAGAGGAAAATACTCTGAGGTTTAGATTTGATAGGACAAAGATGCTAGGTTTTAAGATTTGCATGGATGTCTAGCATAGGCTAGTTTGACTAGACCTGCTAGACATTCTGCGGGTTTCTAAATTATAAATTTTCTGAGGTTAATAACATTTCTGGGCATGCAGTTCTATCTTTAAAAATGGATTTAACCCGGGAGACTATGCCCTAAAGACTCTTGCTCCATGAGAGAAGTAATGATGTAAATATTTAGGGAAAATCAATATTATAATAACAAAACCTAATTAAAATGCTTAGCTGCCAACATAACTGGAAACAGTTGGTTTAATAATTCATACCTGATTGACTTGTGGCTTGCTCCTCTCCTATAGTAACTTGCACACTCAAACAATAATTAGTTGGAAAAATTGATGTGCTTAGCTGACTTGTTAGAATGATCCCCTTAACTGGTTAACTTTGGGACTACCATGTTCCTCCCAACCATGATCCTACAACTGTTCCTTGTTCTGTATGGATCCCATCGAGCTGGATTCCAACATGCAAAAGAGATAGAGGTCCTAGGGATTACTGTTGGTTCCAGGAAAATTTTTAGGGGCGAAATTTAGCCAATTGGCTATTTTGGGGGCTTTTTTTCAAAAAATAAATTCGCTATTTGGTCATTTTTAGCCTCTAATATCGCCTTTATTTACATAAAATAAGTTTTTTTAGCATAATATTCGCCAAACTTTACAAGATTCAATAGTAAATCCTATGTTTCATATTTAATATTCACTTACCAATCTATATATATGTTTTTTTCATTCCAAAATAATCGCCTAGAATACTATACTTAAGTGTAATTTTATAATCCTTAAAAAATACCTTGCCTGGTTCAGATATGAAATTATATAGGGCTGCTTCAGTTTCTTGGAGCAGAAGACTTCTAATTACCATAAGAGAATGATAATGAAAAAGATAGATGATCCCCAAAACTTGGGATCTGACCTCTTTAAGTAGGGG